>JAAOAN010000284.1:0-147753 GCA_013396205.1 Fusarium mundagurra | reverse complement strand
AACCAACTAGACCACGGAACCGTGCTACTTCATCTATATCGGAGGACTTGCGGAATCATTGTCAACCGCTGATCATTTCCCAGGTCTGATCCTCTGCTCTAGGGTAGCGCGACGTTTAATATCAAAGCCGGAGCATGTGAATAAAGTAAAATCTTTTATATATAGATCCCTTACAGTCTGTTTGAATAAAGGCCTTGTCTACACTTATGAGGCTTGTATATACTATGGTGGTGATGCATTGATTGCGATTACTTATTGCAGGGTATGAGAGATCAGAATAAACAATTAATCGAAAATGCATTCATTACATTGTTAAATTTATTCATGTAGTCTTACATAGAGTCATGCAGCCTGGAGAGCTATGCCATAGTCTGCTCATCATAATATACTGGATTGTACAATATGGTTCCCTGCCCCGCCGTTTTATTTCCCAGATCTCCCAAACAAAGACGCAATGTAATCTCCAAATGTAGATGTTCCTTCTGCCTGTCGCTGTTTCCTCTGCTCCGCCTGTGTATCCCAAATCTTCTGAACGCTGCCGGCGACCTCAGCCTTGGCCTGGAGATCGGCACGAAGAGCAGCCTCTTCAACCGCACGCTCATCAGCTGGTAGCTTATCAAGCTGCTCCTTCCACTGTTGTTGAAGTTCTTCAGTGGGCATGACCGCATCTTTCTTGGCTTTTGGCAATGTTGCCTGGAAGACCGGCACGGGCAGTCCTTCTGCCTTAGCCTTCTCGACTGCCTCCTCGTGCTTGATCATTCGCTGATAAAGAGAGTCGGCGTGCATTTGGATATCCTCTTCTACCTCAGGCGATCTGCCTACCACTGACCCATGGCCCAACGCTCTAAGAAAACGCTAAAACACAATTAGAAATGGGATGTTGAGTATGGCAAATGTGGCCCACATACTGATTGCATCATATAACACCTCTCGAATCTTCGAACCTGATGCCTACACATCTGCATTTGATCCTCCCAGCTTCCATGCTTCATGCAATTTACCCACTCCTCTTGGTATTCAGCACAGTTTTCCAATGCCGCCTTGCCAATCGCTTCTTTTCGTTCCTTGTAAGCCTCCAAAACGCTCATTAGCTTCTCATGATCGGTTGCGGTCTCTGCCTCAATTTCGGCGAGCGGTTGGTAGTTCTTCCAGAGGTGGGCATATCGACCGTCTTGATACAAGCTTGCTGAAGGTACGACTGGCTTCTGTTGTTCTGTAGTTGTCGCCGCTGCATCGGCATTTTTGGGCTGCCGATTTGTTGGAGGAGGATTCGTAGGTTGGTTCGAAGGGTATTTGAGGGGAGATTCTTTCTCCAGAAAGTCGCGAAGGCTAGGATCGAGTTTTGAAAGAGGGTCTGACGACTTGTCGGTACCAAGGACCGAAGATATCCAACCCATTGTAGCAAGTTTGTTTCTCTAAACTGGCGCCAATCTACGGGAAAAGGAGTGGAATTGAGTTCCAAGCTGGACTTGGAAGTTGACACTCCAAAAACTATAGCTTCAACTGTGATAAGTGGAGGTAAGAATTTCAGCGATGCACTGTACGAAGCACTGTATAACAACTCCATTTTTTGTAATTCATCAGGCAACATTGAATTCATACCAGTAGGATCCAAAGATTCCAGCTGGTTTGACATCATAATATCAAGCACTTAGGTCAGAGGGGAATTATTCACATCATTGTCATAAGTATTTCTTTAATTCAGGCGAACTGGCACCTTATCATCAAACTTCAGTTGCATCTACCACGAACTGGAATCTTCACCAGACACAACCGTATCACATAGGCCATACAACAGTTCCTCACGGCACTGGCATTTTTTGGTCGGCGAATAGTCAAAGGTATGAACGTAATCTTGAGATCATGACGACCCTTTTCCTAGCCATATCACGCCCGATTGAACCATCAACCCAAAACAATTGTCTTCGTGAATCCTTTTTTATTCGCGATTGCATCTATAGCACAATCATTTGCAACGCAACATCCGGTGCCCGACCCTTCAGGAGAAACTTCCCATCTCTCCTGATGCTTATCACGCCGAAAAAAAATGCCAGAAGAAAGTCCTAACTTAAAACTTAGAGAACTTCTTAACAGCCTTGCCAGTTCGGGGCAGGACGCGCAGGACGTTGAAGCGGACCTTGATTCATGTTAGCGATCATCCCTGATTCCAGTTCGTTCGTTCTAAAACGTACAGTCTTGCTGAGGGGTCGGCACTGGCCAACGGTGACCTGGTCACCCTCCTCAACACGGAAAGCGGGGGAGACGTGAGCGGCAACGTTCTTGTGTCGCTTCTCGTAACGAGAGTACTTGGGAATGAAGTGGAGGTATTCCCGTCGAATGATGATGGTGCGGTGCATCTTGGTGGAAACGACGGTACCGGTCAGGATACGGCCACGGATGGAGACGAGACCGGTGAAAGGGCACTTCTTGTCTGTAGATCCAAATGTTAGTGATGCGCTCAACATCTTATTTTCTTTGCGCCAATCCCTCCCAGCACGGTCGATTGATGTCGCTGTTTATGTACCCGTCGTTTGGCAAAATTCGTCTTCTTGTGCTCTTACAAGTCCCAAAATCTCATAATCTGTCGAACGTACCGATGTAGCTGCCCTCAATGGCGGTCTTGGGGGTTCGGAAACCCAGACCGACGTCCTTGTACCATCGTCGGCCACCCTTGCCCGGCCGGGTGCTCTTGGTCTTGGTCTTCGAGTTCTGGAAGATGTGAGGCTGCTTCTGGAAAGCACGCTCCGACTGGACGGTCAACTCGGTCGCCCTGATGCAAAGGTTAGCGACTCATTCGGTTTCGACATCGTGTATTCATTCGGCTTCGACGCTGCAGTTGGGCTGGACTGTCACTGACATCTTGAATTATCCTTCTCGGGCAGGTACCGTAACGAGATGGCGTGTGGTTGAGCTGGGTGAGACGAGGTTGATATTGGCTATGCTAGGCGGAAGGAGAAAATAACACCAATTTTTGCGTGCCTTCCTTAGGTAAGGATAATTAGGGCTTGTAATTTTCGCGAGGCAGGTGCCAGACGCCCACGTGACTTCTCCAAATTGCTGTGGCTCAGGCTCACGTGAGGAGGCGCCATGGCTGTGATCGAAAGTGGGCCATCTGAGGTTGATCAATGCTGGCCCCACTCTCCCCCCTGGCAGCCAAAGTAAACAAACACACGCGAGATAGCCAAGTCACAGCCCACTATCACTTATCGTCGTCGCGCTTCAGGTTGGGGTTTGACATTAGACTCGATAAAACCCAACAGCTCAATTACGCATGATGGCGCCTGCCGATGCAACTTTGCCTGCTACAAGGCGCACACGAAGATCAATCGGTGCCCATACAGATGTTAATAAGGTGTTCGAGAAAGAAAATGCGACCGTCGACGTCACAAGCTCGTTGGCCGCGAGCCGCAAAAAGTCGAGGAGCAAGAGTTTGGGTCCTGGTGGCTTGGATGCTCTCATGAAAGCCAACGGAAACAGACGAGCTGTGAGACATGATTGTTGTTTACTCCAGAGATACAGTAATAACTAATAAATTCAGTCTCTTGCAGTCCCATCAAGAGCCCCGCGCTCAATTCTCAAACAAACCATGCCGATACCTGAAATACCGCCTATGAAGCCGAGACAGCCCGATCTAATTGACTTTGGAGAACCAAGAAAAGAAGTTTCTACTCCGAACAGCACGGATAGTAGCGGTTCCAAGATCGCAGTCAAGACAGAAGAAGAGCAGCAAGCTGCAGCTCGGGAACGAGAGGAGCGTGAGCGTCGCGATGCTCGTCGCAAATCTCTTGCAAACCGTCGCGTATCTTTTGCTGCCGAGGCAACTCTACACACGTTTCATGAAGTTGAATTTAACCAGGACTCAACGACATCTACCGACTCAACAAGGCGAAACTCAGCCTTTTCTAATGCCGCAGCTCAGCAAAAGGAACGCGACGATGAAGAGAAGAAGCAGAGACGAAGTTCCGGACTTCCACCAGTCAATTTCCACAGCTCCGAAGACGACACTGCGACAACGCTCTATAGCTCAGATTCCGAACCTGCAGATGCAGTCGAAGAGGTTGCCGATATTGAGGAAGATGGCGACGATGATAGCAGCGAATCCGACGATGGAACGATGATGACTGTCGATGATGTGACCGGAACAACAGCTGCTTCAGATCGATCGGTAGATTCCGATGGAGAGTCATCCACACTAGATGAAGCACTGAGACTGGCTGCGCGAAGAGCTGGCAATCAACAACTCCAAGATGATGAAGACGACGACCTTGATGAGGACGAAGAATATATCCCTATGTTTGGATGGGGCAAGGAGAACAAGAACAACATTGCTGCACAAGATCAAGAAAACCTACCGCCCCCAGCTCAGACTCAGCAAGCTGAAGCAACGCAAGATACCGAGGATGCTACAGGCACCAACATGAGTATGGACATGGATATGGACATGACACGCGCAGTCGGTGGTATCATTAAACCCCAGCCCGCTCAGCAATATGATCCGGATGAGGATATGTCTATGGACGTCACTCGTGTAATAGGGGGCATCATCAAACGCCAGTCCCCACAAGAATATAATCCGGATGAGGATATGTCTATGGATGTTACGCGTGCATTTGGTGGTATTGTCAGCCAGCCCCAGAGAACCAGCGCTCCCAATGCCGATGAAGAGGAAGAGGAAGAGGACACCCCAATGGAAGAGGCTACCATGGAGTTCACGACCGCAATTGGTGGTATCAAACGTCCAGCGCTCGAGCAAGATGATGCGTCAGACGGCAACGAAGACATGTCGATGGAACTCACTACTGTAATGGGCGGAGTCCTGTCACAAAAGAAGCGGAAGAGCATCGCTGCTTCTCGAAGGCGTACGGTCAACCGTGCTGAAAATGAAAACGATGATGATGATGCCCCCATGGATATGACTCTTGCAGTTGGCCAGATCCTGTCAAAACCCGGGACTAACCACCTAGGGGACAATGAGGATGCGGATGAGGATAAAGGTGAAGCTACAATGGGTATGGATATGACCACCGCCATTGGGGGCATTCTCAGCAAAGCGACAGATGGCTCACGAAACCTGGGCAAGCGGGTTATGGAAGAGGAGGCTGATAGTGCAGATAGTCCTGATGATATACTTCAGGCCGCTATTAGCAAGAATGCAGTTGACGAACAAGCTAAGCCAACAACACCGGACGATAAGCAGACCAAGACACCAAGCCCCGAACCCTCAAGGACTCCAAGGAGTGCTCCACGTAGCATCACTGGTACTAAAATCTCGACCCCTCAAGCAAACTCTCGAACTTCTCGCACACCTTCACCTGCAAAAGCAATAACAACAACACCGCAGTCAACCAAGGCTAGAACACCAAAATCTACCAAACTAGCTACGCCTCAACTCGATTCAGTTGTATCGGAAAAAAATGCTACACCTCGCTCTACACAACGAAACCCTCGCTCGGCTTCGCCAAAGCGACCATCGTCTGTCAGAACGACAAGAGCTAGTTCAAGGACCCCATCGCCTGTCAAGTCCACTCCTAAGCAAGGTCTTTTCCAGAATAGCTTCAAAAACAGCAACCGAACTCCGACAGTCATACTTACACCCCAACGAAGCTTGTCAGGAATTGGTGCTGACCGGGCCGGACTTGGGTCCCCACAGGTCGCTGCGCTTTTCGATCGACGAGGCTCCATTGGTGATACGGCTACGAATTTCGTGCCGGGAAAGCGTGGCGTCATGTTTGAAGACCCTAAGGAGATGACACAAGAGATTGACCGTGAGGCACAGGAGGAGGAAGATAAAGAAAACCGCAGAAAGATTCTTGAGAGGGAAGCTGACGGTGCCGAAGCCACACTTAACCTACGAGAAATGATTGACAGCCTCAGTCCTAAGCGTAAGCCGCTCAGGGGTCGCAAGAGTCTTCATGTAGGAAGTGCCAAAGGCCTTCTCGGCAAGCGACCTAACGAACTTGACGACGATGAGGATGAACCAGAAGATAACGATGGTGTCAAAAGACTCAAAGGTCACCAAGGAAGCCCAGTCAAGAATGTCAGACTTCAACAACCGCCCTCCAAAGAGGAGACAACGGGAAGATTGAATTATTCGTTCCGACAAAGCCTGCAACCAAACACTGCCACACCGACCTTGTCTTCACCAGAGAAGCCCGAGGCAGCAACTACGCCAAGGCATCAGGGTAGATTCAAGGAGGTTGAAGATGATAGGGCTGGACACCAGGTGAATTTCGATGAAACCCCAATCAGAGACGCAGAGCAGCTGGAGGAGGAAGTAGAGGCAGAGGCCGACCAGGACGGAGACAGAATTCATCTTCAGGATTTCCTGAACATGACCTCCATTCGCTTCATGGAGCTGACAACAACCAAGCGTCGTCACACGCAAGCTCCTGGAACCCTTGACAACGGATTCCTCGATGATGGCGAAGAGGACCTTTCCCTCGAACGTTGTGTTGTCGCTGGAGCTTGCACAGTGCCGATGCTTGAACTCTACCAGCACTCATGCCGCGAGCTGAAGAAGTATATATCGGAAGGCCGACGAATCGTGAAGGAAATTGAGACCGATACGTTTGAGGAGAACCCGCCTCTGTTCAAGGAGTATATGGCGGCCACACCTGAGATCAAGACTCTGATGGACAAGCAGTTTATGAATGTCAAGAACCACGCTCGCTTATTAAGCAAAGCCATGTGGTATGAGTGGCGAATGAAACTGCAAGAGGGATTGAAGGAAGGTCTTTCAGGAATTGACGATGGTATGGAAACCGACAAGGAGCTTCTGGATAAGCAGAAGAGTCTCCTTGATTCCGTGCTACCCCCGATTGTGGCTCGCTATAAATCACTACTGGAAGAAAGAAATAATCTCGAGGAGATCGCCCGGGAGCTTGCTGACTGTGACCCTGCCGACCTCGAGGCTGCCCGCGGCGAGCTGGTCTCTCTTGACGAGGATGTTGAATATAAGAAGAAGCGCATCGCAGAGCTAAGGGAGCAGTTCCAAGCATCAGAAGTTGAAGTCGAGGACTTGATCACGCAGAAGCAGAATTGTGTCGATGAAATCGCAGAGTCCGAGAAGATACGAGAGGAATGTCGTGGCTGGACGAGCACAGAGGTCAACAGTCTTAAAGGTAAGTCTTTATAAATCTGCTCTAAAGTAGTGACTAACACAGTCTTAGCTCGAGTTGATTCCATCGAGAAGCAATATGGCTGGTCAGTGACCGGCATATCTGGAACTGTCCTATCGATGGCCTACAGGCGTGAGATCGAGATCGTTTTTGATATCGCCGCGTTCCAGGAGCATCAACCGAACTCGACAATTGATTTCTGCTATATCGCTGATAATCGAGAGCAGAATGCACTTCCCAAGACGACAGAGAAGGAGTTCTTCTTACAGAGTATTCGAGATTACGTTCGTGCGCTTCCTCATAGCCGCACTGAGGTTGCCCACCTCCTAAAAAGTGTCCAAAATGCCTGGGACAAGGCAAACCTCGTCTCTTCGCAAGTTGTCCAACTGAACGCTACCTTTCCCACGACAGTAGAGAAAACATCCGACTCAAGTATAGCCATCACAACATCTCTACTGCTCGTGCCTCTTGAGACTCGCCTTGAAATCAAGCTGGATCTCCAAGGTCAAAGCAGCACCGAAGCACTCAACGTGGTGATTGCACCTGATGCCAAAGTGCTGTATGGTGAACACTTTAACGTACCCAAGGTGACTGAATTTCTAACCACACGGATTGGCAAGTTTGTTGGGACTGGAGAAGAGCAGTGGAGTGACGTGATGGTTGAATTGCACGGAAGACTGATTGCGAGAGGTCGCAAGGCAGGATAGTGCATACAACCACAGTATAATGAGTGACGATGGGACCGGGAATTGGGACATATGGGAACGAATCACTGGCGTTGTTTGGACACAGATACCTAGGTTTGCGTTTGTCTTTGTCTATAGCAGTGCTTTGTGGCACTGCTCCATTGGCCGATGTTCAACAACAAAGGCTTGCGTGGAAATAAAGAATATCTATTCATTAATTGTTATCTTGTGTTTGTCCATGACTGCGTAAATATGAAGACCTTTTGACGGAATGGATGTGATACAATAAGGCTGAACTTGAAGGCATCCTAGATATTGTTTTGTTGTGGCACTATGTTAACAAACCCATCTCTTCATTGTCAATATTTATGCGTCTCGGGCAGGATCAGTGCTCACAGCAAGGCTAACACGTCTCAGTGACTGAAAGGGATTTCGCTTTTGTTGTCACTGTTCGCCAGTGCTTGTTCAGTGACTTTTTTGTGGTTGAACACTGCCAGCATCTGGCCTGGTCACTTTTAAGGACTTTATTTACAACAAAAGAATATTGGGAGACAATAAATTCGCAAAATAACTCTATGACTCTCCAAATTCTGCTTCTTGAAAAGATTTCTTCAGTACTATATGATAAACCATCACCCACACATCATTATCAAGTGAGTTCCATAAATCTTTCGCTCACTTATATACACATCCACAATATCATTCATACGCTCCCGATACGATACTATACTCTATACTTACTGCCTTACACGAAGTCACCATAACTCAAGGGAACTAACATTTGCGACTTCTTAGCCACTCCCTCGACACGAATCAACAACCAAAATGGCACGCGAATTAGTACCCAGCTGGCTCTGGGGTTGGCTGTGGGATTCTATTTTCACCATAGACGAGCCTTTTGACAACAAACACTACATCATTGCATTCACCACTATCTACTTCCTTTACAAGACCCTCAAGGCGATGGGTATCGTCCTTGTGCCCACCACAATCCTTCTCGGCAACTGCCTTGTCAGCTTTGCCGTACTAATCCTTTCCGTCCTTCCCGTCCTCGGGCTGTTCGTTTGGGTTCTGATCTTAAAGATATTTCGATATGCATTCGAAACCCCCCTAAGACTATTCTTTTCTACCCTAGGGAATGTTTGGGAGTATCTTGCGATGCCAAGCATCCTGACACCCCTTACCATGATCAGATTCGGGGTTTGCCAAGCAAGAGAAATGTTGAGGGCATATCTCATTTCCACACAAAACGAGCTATACGAGATCACAGGTACTGAATTTAGATATCCTGACCTACCAGACGGAGACATAACCGGCATCCAGCCCAGCGATACTGGTGCAGAACGGTGGATGAGACAGCTGGTCGAGGAGGACAATATCAGGAGACAAGCTCAAGTCCTCGACGAGCAGAATCGGATTGCTGAAGCAGAAAACCAGAGAATGGTAATCGAGAATGAGAGAAAGAGAATCGAGAATGAAAGGACTGGCTTAGTCTGGGAGGGCCTTCAGTCAAGAGGTCCAGCAAACAGTCAACGCCTCCGAGAAATGGCTCGCCTGAGACCGCTTGCTTCTCCCAGACCTGGCGAGGCGACACCAGCTGAAAGCTTTAGAGCCAGTGACCCTGTATCTCTGCCTCTGGTCCACGAGCCCGCACCGGGACCTTCAACTGCACCGGGACCTTCAACTATACCGGGACCTTTGACTATACCGGGACCTTTGACTATACTGGGACCCGTAACTGTAATGGGACCTTCAACTGCACCGGGACCTTCTCCTGCACCGGCTGCTCCCCCTGCACCGGCTGCCGGTCCAGCTCCTCCTCCTCCACCAGCTCCGGCTCCTGCCGATACAAGACCTATTCCAAGAGGCCAAGACATCAAAAGAGCCTGGGAAGAAGGATGGTACAACACCCTAGGACCGAGACGGACCGTGGTCAAGAATGCGAGCACACAAACGGAGCCAACAGATCTTGCTAGCCATGGCACGAAGAACAGGCCCTTAGAGCTGGCGCCCCAAACGTACGTCAGTCGGGGCGTACAGACTGACCTGGTAGACTCTTCTAACCAAGAAGAGCCCGATGCCCTAGTAGTTGTGCCAGAGCTTCCAGTCCCAGAGCCGAGTCCAGATCCAGCTTCGTCTGAGGACACGGACACACAGACGTCTCTCGATAAGGGGAAGGCTTTTGAGGGCCCCGAGCCAAGAATCAACGCCAACTTGGTCATTATCAATGACAACAGAGCTGAGGATGAAGTAAAGGAACCAGAACACTCTGCTGTATCCTCACCTCTTCCCGCCACTATCACACTTCCTGACTCGCCTGAGCCTACAACTAATGCTGAACCCGAGCCCGTGCAGACTCATGCTACAGGCCTCGATCGTCCCACCGCTATCCACTCATCTATTCGAGCTTTCCTGAGGTCTACAGAACTACCTACGGTACATTCAAGACCGTCTGCTGCAGGGACTTCAAGGCGAAATGAACGGGGGCCGAAGTCCTCTATTGGCGGCACAAAGGCAAAGGAGCATAGGGGAATACATCACCAATCACGAAGGGGTGTTCCTACTAGAAGTAGTACCCAGGCTAAAGATGGAAGGTATCAAGACAAGAAGGAGAAAATGTGCGAGATGTTCGTGGGGTTCTTGGACCGACAGCCTACTGCTTCTTTCAAGTCTCTGGAGACTCAGCAAGCCATTGGTACTACCACTTCCGCCAGCGTCCCTATTCACTCCACACCCATCTCGAATGACGACTCAAAACATGATGTTCAAGGAGGCCCTGTCGTTAGACACCCACTTACCACTGAGCTTCCTTCGCCAAAGACTACTGAGCCTCATACTACTCCAGAGAATACATCTGCCTCTAATGTTTTGACTAGCGATCCCATAGGTATAACCTCGGGAACCCGAGATGACCAAAGCAAAGCCTCTCCTCAGGCCTTCCCGGAGCCCTTTTCAAGCGTCGTATCAGCCGAGAATGAGCTTTTCACGGGATACCAATCTACTACAGTATACCCAAGCACTGAGAGGAGCCAACAGCCTTTGACTGAAGCTTTGATTAAAGCTTGCGAAAATGCCTCTGAAAAAACACCACTGGTCAAAGTCAATGAAGATGGGAGAACTTTGCCCCTTGCTTCGATTCCGCTCCTTTCAAACACGCTGAGCCACTCTGTATCTGAAGGAACAAGTATAGGGCAGCGACCCAGCTCTCCTGGCCCTAGCTCCATTCCCATGCTTCGGGGGAGTGAAAACATAGAGATTTCGCTCGATGAGATAATCGCAGCATCTGCCCTGCATGGATACAACGAATCCGAGGAAGATATATATGGCGATAGCCTCGATGGCCATAATGATGTCGGAAACCAACAAGAAAGCTTGGACGGAGGACCAGAAACACAAGCCGCAAGAACCAATACTCAGGACAGTGACGAAGAGATGGGGAGTTCCGAGCATGGTGCCGCTGGTGATCCTGGCGTAAGTATACTGGAGGAGCAGACCCTCTTAACATCTACAACGGATGACGCTCAAATGACCGATGTATGGAGACCAAATGAAGGGGAAAGTAGAAGAATAGGAGATGCAGCTCAGGACCTGTTTAAAGACCTCATGGACCAAGATGATGAAGACTCCTCGGAAGACACAAAACCAGAAAGACAGCTGTCAACGAGCCCGATGAGAGAGGTAGCAAACGAAGATCAACAGGCAAACCTCAAAGATACTGATATGCAGGATATGCAGTCGTTTGCACTGCCCGTATTTACCGCCGACCTTACCACCATCTTTGACTTCTCGTTTCAACAACCAGAAGCCCCGAGTATCAAGATAGGGATGAATAAGCAGGAGCAAGGAAAGCTTGCAGAGGAGCTCATAGACGCGTTTGAGAACGGCAGTGAGACAGACAAAGACAAGTTCTACGCTCAACCTCCCACGGACAACGATCCTCCTGATCCAGTAAAAGAAGCCACCGCTGAACAGCTCGCTACCCGAAAGATTGCTAAACCCATGTCGCGAGCACATAAGAACACTCCCGTGGTCCAATCAACCTTTGAGTCAGTGTCGCAAGAGCAACCTCATACACAGCCAGTAACATTACAACAAACGCCCTCCCAGGTAAATGAAGACAGCAGAAATGGTACAGCGGAGATGGATATGGCGGCTCGCGATCTATTAGCCCTCGCGGATGCTGTGGGCTTTGTTGTCGGGAATGATGCTTCAAACCAGCCAGTGTCTCCTTCGGGCGAGGACTCTAGCCATAAGGATACTGACGCCCAGCAGACTGATGTCCATATCACAAACAGTCAGAAAGATAATACTAATGAGACTAACGTGCAGGAGTCATCCATCAGTGATCATGAGGTCGAAAAACCAACGGCAACGACCCTACCAGAGGAACAGTCTGAACCAAACTCACAACAACCTCAAAGCGCCTCTGCATCTATCCTGCCAGCTGACAGCCAGCCCTCACTTACTCAGTCAGCGCCCACTCAAACAACGTCAGACCAACAATCACCAGCAGCCACAAGCACAGCCGCAGCTCAGCAAAATGCTCCTACCGCCAAAACATCACCCACCGCAGCGGGCCCCAGCAATACGCAACAACAGCCGAATATTCCTCCCATTATTGTAGGTGGACTGGCACTTCCAGGGGGCAAACCAACACTTTATAACCCAACAGCAACAGCCAGCCCAGCACCTAAGAAATCTGGCCGTGGCCCCGAGGAGGTTGCAGAGTTCAACAGGAAAGAACAGGCACGACTGAAGCAGCGAAGACAGAATAAGCCACCACCCAATGTCTTGCTGCGGCCGAAACGGTCCGATCCAGTTCCATCGACACCTCACAGACCTCAGAAGAATCCAAACTCTTCCACTCAAGGACGGTCGCCATCACTAACGGCTACCGATGAGTTCAATGAGAATGAGAAGGCTGAGATGGAGGCGACGTTTGGTACCAAAGGTTCTCATAAAAAGAAACAAGGCCTACAACTTATCGACATCAGGGACGTCCCGGATCACCTAAGAGCTCACATACAGAAACATGATGCCGAAGATGCCTAGAAAAAGGAAGAAGAAGAAGACGAAGACGAAGGAGAAAAAGACACTATGAAACCTACGCCAAGCAAAAGTTTGCTTGCTAAAGAGTCCTCGGGTACAAATAGATATGTGTGATGGGTATTCAGACCCATAGAACGGCTTCCTGATGATGAACTTGTTCTACTTAGCCAGCATGAACAAGCCAGCATGATTAGGTTCCTGAAAAACATGGCACACATATAACACCACCGTACCAATTTTAAAATCTAGTCTGATTTGTATTCTGTGGTTGATCACAATATTACATTCTTATCTAAGACTCTGTATAAATGCCTATCTAATGACTCGCATTGAAGCTATCACATCTCAATACTATGACTCGCTGGGGACATCAAACTTGAGAGGCAAGGTCTGAAGGTAGGCACATCTGAAAGAAGCATCAGAACCAGGATTGATCATTGCTAGCAAATTGCCTCACGTAGAAGGATGGCTAACTCGAGAGTCCTGGAGTTTGATGCCATGATCTTTGTACTATGAGCCTTCGGGCGTAGGTGGATACACATTGTGCGGACGACGGATTCCTCAAAAGGGTTTGGCCAAACTGACATGGAGAATCTGTCCCAGGTCTCTGGTTTAGGTTACTGTTAGACATAAAGCCTAGATCATGACGGAATCAAATGTCTCGAATGTAGTTTATTGCTCCACTGGATCTACCATCCAGACGGGAGTTGCTAAATCACGATAACAAGGCTACCCAAACTCCATCCCGAGCAGTCTATTCTACTCAGAACACTCTATGTGAGTCTGTCTGCTTAGCAGCATCCCTCATCGCAGGCGCAGAGACCACAGCAGATCTCACAGCCAGCCTCCTCACCACCACGCATGGTCATGTCAGGCTGAGGCTCAGCGCTCTTGATACGTGTTAGCCTGTGATGCATGGAGCCTTGCGTACGATACAACTTACAGGCTGCTGTGTGACGATGTCTCCGTTATCAGAGGTCATGGGGGCTTGCTGAGTGGGTTCCATGGCGGCGGGCATCTTGAATGATTTGAGGGAGATCGAGGGATGGATCTGGATAGGAACAGGAGAGGTAGTGGATGATGAAGTAGAGTTGTTTGTTTAGTGCTGTCTGTGTATTGTGTTGTAGCAAGTCTGTAATTCCACAGCTAGGAACGAGCTCTTAAGTACCTTCAGCCAACTGAGAGGCCTCTCTGTTCACTGAAACTCAGCCACTCGGTCCCAGCAGCTCCTGTCTTTGTCTACATTCTTGATTGGCCTCACCGTATGATTCCTGTTAATTCAGCTTTGACCAGAGACTTCTGTGACGTACGCTTGAGATGCCGAGTAGCCGTCCAGGCCTGAGATATTGTGTGCGGGAGCAGCCGTAGGGAGAGTGTCCTGGCCAGGGTCCGTACTATTAAGGATAAGACGTACGGCAAACCGACGCCGAGTATGGTTTCGTCCAGGCACGCCATTCGCCAATGATAGGGTCCAAGGCCGTCAGCAAGCCATTAACCGGCACGGTCACTGCCGAAAGATGCGGTGCCGAACTTCCGGAACGCCCGCATTCCACATTTATGCAAGCCTCAAAAGCTTGAATAGGCAATACGACAAACAGGGATAATCGTAGACCAAACATCACGCAAGTCATAACTAAGCCACCGAGGGTCCGAGGCAGAGGACAACAGATAAGAATACTAGGCGCATGAAATCTTCAGGCCACTAATGAATAAGGTGTGATAGCTAAAATGAAATGTAAAGGGTGAAACGAATAACCAAAACCACAAGCTTAAGGTAATGGTTTCAGAGAGCCCGTCCGAATTTACTATTGGAACCGCTAGTAATGTAGAAGCAGATTAAAGGCTGCAACACATCAATTGTCAGATTTGAAAAGCGTTCCGTGTGACCCCCCCCTCAGAGTCAATAGTCAATAGCCAAATCAAATGCTAAATTATCCATCCTTATCCGTACAGAGGGTTAGCATAAACGAGGCGTATTAGAGTGTAGCACTGTAGCAATCACCGATGCCACTTCACAAAAGTCAACTCGAGAGCAGCATAAGACGGGCAACAAATCGATTCTTCTCGACTCTTCGTTCCCCGGGCAGCTCATTCCATTGTCATTTCCAGACCTGAGTGCCTTACTTTTGTTTTTTATTTTGTTTTGTTTAGTACTTTGAGAGCCTGGCAGCCTTGAAACGACTGACTGGCTCTCGTCCACCATCTTGCTCCTCCAATGGTTGGATCGGAGATTCATCTTCCTTGAGGAACCCACCTTCTCGTTGGATGAACTTCTTTCGAAGCTTGTGGTGCTCATCAGCGACCTCTTGATATACCAACTCATCATCGAATTCATCCGGTGGGTGAGGAGCAGCGCGTATGAATTCGCGCTCAACTAATGTGTCAGCGAGGGTTGTTCCTTCAGGACCCGTAGGTGCCGTGGGCCTGTCTTGATCTAAGAACTTGGCTGGGACATCAAGAGGGCCCGGTGGAACAGTATCTCTGGCCTTCTTGAATCTCGATGGTTTGCGCGTCGACTTGATTTCTGATGTATCGGGAGCCTTAGCGGTGCTGGAGCGCTCAACAATTTTGTCGCTCAATGGTTCCACAATCGGTTCCCTTTCCTTTATAGGAGCTTCTCTCACTGGAAGGACAGTGGGCTCGTTCTCCGGTGCGATATCCAGATTGGAAGCAAAGCGAACACCCTTCTTGCCGTCGAGTTGTTCTGGTTGTTTCCCTTTGATGTTTGACTTGACGGGCGCAGGTTTTGAGGCTGATGATGATGTTGTTGTTGTCGCCGAGGCTGGCTTGACTACGATACGGCCAATGCCTTCTTCGCCATCCGAACTTGCGTCACCATCCCTATCTTCTGGCTGCTCAGTGAAGCGAGATTTGATGCCCAGTTTCTTCTCCAATTCCAACATTCTTTGACGGTAATCATCCGTCACAACGCGGCCAGTATACCGGCCATATTTGTCTTCCTGGTCGTCGTCATCATCCTCAAAACCTTCATCACTGTACTCATATTCGTAGTCGTCGCTGTCTCCCTCTTCGAGCTGCAGCTCGGCGACAACAGCACCAACTTCCCCCGAGTATTCGAGCATCTGCCGCCGCAACTCCGCGTCCTCCTCATCCTCATCCTCGGGGATGTACGCTTGCTCGTTGCTGATCTTCTCCTGCTCCTTGGCATGGTTCATGATCTCTTCAACACGCTTAGCATTCCGCGAGACTTGGGGCTTTGGGCCGTCTTGCATTTTAGTATTTGCAGCAAACACCACCCCTTTGGTGGCCGATGGTGCTAGAGTCGTGGATTCAAGCTCTGTATGCTGCGAGGGACTTTCTTGGGAGTGTTCGGCTTCCTTTTGTTTAGAGTTCTCGGCTTTTGAGGCTGAGTTACCAGCTTCGAGATCGTCGATACCGGCCTTCTGAAGGGCATCTTGAATCTGAGGTAAGGCAGTATCAGGCTGGTTAAGCTTGTAAGAGATAACGTTGTCGTCATCGTCAAGCTGCTCGATAATTTCTGTAATAGGTAGACCGTCGTCTTCAGTAAAGTCGGGTTGACTTTCATCAAGCTTGGTCTCAGTAGCGCTGATTTGCTTTTGCAGCGATGTGATATTCGTGGTAACGTAATCGATGCGTCGGTCAAGAATATTCAAAATCTGTTCACCAGATCGATGTGTCCTCTCACCAAAGATCTCATCAAGTTCACGATCTTTCAAAAGCTCTCCTTCGAATCCGGCATGAATAGTCTTAAGCTCCGTCTCGCCATTCTTGCAAACAGCTTCCACCTCTTCCTTGAGCATTTCATACTCGACATGCCAGGTCTGCCAATGCTTCAGGGCATTCTGCAGCTTGCTAAGATCATCTTCCAGCTGCCTCTGTTGCTTATCAAAGTCTGAGACCTCTGACATTTTTCTAATCCGGTGCAACTTTTATGACGCTGCGATAGAAGGAGATAGAAGAGGAAGAAAATTTGTGAGGCGCTGAAGTCATGATGAATTGGCCAGCCTCTCCACTAAGAAAAAAAAAAAAGTTAGGAACCAGTCTTTGAAGATTGACGGGCTAACTTCGGCTATTTCGCTGTCAAGGTTGGCCCCACAACAACATCCACCCGCCAATTCAAGATGACGATCGATAACGACCTAGCGATCTCAGCCTTAGCGTTATGCACGCCCTTCAGGTCAAAAGGCTTTAATCGCGGGGTGCACCATGATACTAAGGAGGCGAACTTCACGCTGTCTGTTATGGAATTGACAGATAATGCCATCTTTGGTTATGAATTCTGATAGAGCATTAACATGTTCAAATTTGGGCAAACATGTAATCCATCGGCCTGAATCCCTCCGACCAACCTCGTTGTTACATGCCAGATGCACTTCCATGTATCCAAGGAATTATAAGACGACGTATGGCGGTACCTGCCTATTGATCTATCCCCACAATCAGAGGTCGCCATATAAAAGCTGACGGTCTCGCCTCGGGCTGAAGTGCAACTTCGTTCACTATCCACTGGTTACCAACAGAACAGTCTTCACTACCTACACGTCTAAGCCTACTTGCAACTGTCTGAGCCATGGCAGAAGGTAATGAAAGCAAGACTCTTGAAGCCAAGTGCTATTGTGGCTCTGTCCATTATATAATCGATGTACCGGTTTCGAAACTACCTCTACTCACACATCTCTGCCACTGCAGCCTCTGCAGGTATGGCTCTGGTGCGCCATGCATCTTCCATGCTCCGCTGCCGGATGGAGTGAAGCCCAAGTTCGTGGAGCCATCCTCCAGAAGCAATATGACCAGCTACGCCATCGGGAAGAAGATCGGAACATGGAACTTCTGCTCAACGTGTGGTTGTCACATTGCTTCTACTGGGCCGCCTGAGAACGAGTTCTGGACAGTTGCTTCATCAATATTCGTCAACGCTTCAGAATTCTTTGATGTCCGCAAGCACATCTTCAGCAACTCGACAAAGGACCGGGGCATCGCCGAGGCCCTGACACATACTAGCGGAAAGGAGTTCATGGACTGGAACCCTCCTGACGGTAGCCCCGAGGCAAAGATAGTTGAATCTCATGTGGAAGTTGGGAATGACGGGGAGGAGCGTCTTCGTGTGGAATGCGAGTGTAAAGGCATCTCTTTCACTATTCCCCGGCCGAGCCAAAAGATCAAGGAGGACAAATTCTATTCGCAATTCGTTTCGCACAGAGATGATACCAAGTGGCTCGCGACTTTTGACGCATGTGATGATTGCCGGCTTCACAATGGGACTAACGTCGTGGGATGGACATTTATCCCCTTATCCATATGCGAACCCCGTATCGAAGACGATCTACTCATTGGGAGTGCCAAGACGTTCAAATCGTCGGACGAAGTAGTGAGATCTTTCTGCGGTACTTGCGGTGCAACCGTTTTCTTCTCTCACGCTTGTCGAAAGCCGTCTGAGAACCATCATGTTGTCGACTTGGCTACGGGTATCATCAGAGCGCCTGAAGGTGTCATGGCAGAGAAGTGGCTCACTTGGCGAGCAAGGTTGGCATGGGCTGATAGCGGAAAGAGATTCGATAGCGGCTTCACTGAAGCACTTCAAGAAGGCATGAACAAGTGGGTGTTGAAGAGAGAAGGTGCTATTGAGGATTACAATATCGGTTGATGGCTCCGATATTCGGAGGTTTCGCCGAAGGACAATGCATGTTAGTCATGGGGTTGTCAGGTGTTTGTTGGTGAAGTGACAACGATTCACAGCTGCATAGTTGAAGTTCAACTGTCAGAATAAAATCAAATATCTATTCCTCTTTTTCCTGAAGAATTTTATATAAACTTCCTTTGGCCATGGCTATTAACCCAATCAACGGCATTCGCCTCCCGAAGCCCGTCCTATCACTAAGTCTTTAGCGGGATACATCCCGAGTCTGGTGTGCGGCGACATCGCTTCATGAGCCCAAATTTCTATTCGGCAAAGTCGAAAAGGTTTCTATATGATATCTCTGACTTGTACCGGCTCTTTCGACATTAGTAGCTTATGGTGTGGTCACTGAGCCCGAATACCTCGTCCATAGCACGGCGTTGATTTCACGAGTGGATTACCCGAGCTTTCTGCGAGTTACCACTACCAAAGACAAGACAGCTTCACTAAAACATCTCAAGACGTTGCCGATTTCAATGCGTCATGTCTTATGGCGGGCTTTTAGGCAACCTTTCAGTTTCACAGCCGTACAACGAGTCGCGGTATCCACCATGGCCTCAAAAGGACGGTCCTATAATGTACGCAGCCTCTCATACTGCTTCAAGAGCAAGACAGGAATATTGGCCAGCTGACTTATTTCAGGATGCCATTGATGCGCTCAACTCACTTCAAACACCTTTTGATGTCGTTGAGGCTCGTCGGAAGGCGGGGATAAGGCCTGATGCTGTGTCTATCAAGGAAATGCAGACATATCTTTATCGCATTGGATATACCGTAAGGCCTTCGAGCACGACATATATACATGAGACTAATCAAATGATAGCCATCTGATCTCAATCGCCTAAACATTGTGCATGTAGCCGGCACAAAAGGAAAAGGTAGTACCTGCGCCTTTGTCGACTCTATCCTCTCTCAGTATCAGCAGACAAGGGGCACACCCCGGAAGACAGGCTTTTTCACATCGCCTCATCTCATCGCTGTTCGTGAGCGCATACGCATCAACTCAACGCCCATTTCAGAAGACCTATTCGCAAAGTACTTCTTCCAAGTATGGGACCGTCTTGAATCGGCACCGAAAGATGACGCAAAGAAACTCATGGCTCCTCGACCTATTTATGCGCGATATCTGACTCTAATGAGTTGGCATGTCTTTCTTCAAGAAGGCATAGATGTTGCTATATATGAGACTGGTATTGGTGGTGAATTCGATGCTACAAATGTTGTGGGGAAGCCTATAGCATCTGGTATTAGTACACTGGGCATTGATCATGTCTTTGCTCTCGGTGATACAGTGGTCAAGATTGCATGGCACAAGGCGGGTATCATGAAGACTGGAAGCGCGGCTTTTACAATCGAACAGGTGCCAGACGCAGAAGAAGTTTTGAGGAAAAGGGCTTCAGAAAAGAACGTGGATCTGAAAGTCCTACCAGTCGACCCCCGACTTAGCAGTGTTCAGATTCGACCAGATGCAACATTTCAGAAGCGCAATGCTACATTGGCTATCGCACTCGCCGAAACAGCACTGGAGAAAGTTGGCATTTCTCTACCACTTCGGACGGATACTTTGCCCAAGGAGTTTGTAGACGGGCTTGAAAAGGTTGTATGGAGAGGTCGGTGTGAGGTCAAGAAGGAAGACAAGGTGACATGGCACGTCGATGGCGCCCATACTTCTGACAGTCTTAAGATGTCGTCCAAGTGGTTCAAGGACGAAACTTCTGGACGGTAAGTTGTCATATTACCCTATCCTGCTCTGCAACTAATAGATTTAGCAATGGACTGCGTGTCATGATCTTCAATCAGCAAGGCCGCTCCGAAGCTGTCGACTTTCTCGAGTACGTCTTCAAGGCGACTAGACGAGAAGGACAGCCAGCATTTGACCATGTCATCTTCTGCACAAACGTCACCTATGCAGCATCCGGCTACAAGCGTGACTTTGTCAACCGTCAATTCGACCCTGCTGAGATTGATAAGATGACTGTTCAGCAACGGTTTGCGGATAAGTGGGTCTCCCTTGATCCCACGGCCACGGTAAAAGTCATGCCCACAATCGAACAATCGATTAACTACGCCCGACATCTTGGAGAGGATCTCCCAGAGGGAGAGACGGTTCAGGCATTTATCACGGGAAGCTTGCATCTTGTTGGTGGTGCCTTGGGAATCCTGGAAAAGGCTGATGCTCTATGATTTGATGATAATAGAACGAGCTGATTTGGTCGGCACATCAGGGAGTATTTATACTTATAATAAACCTTCAGGCTCCAATACTCGTAAAACACCCCCTACGAGATACATGCTCCCTGTTGCCAAAACCTTCTGATGAGATCCTGCAACCTTTCTGGCCTCAGATACAGCGTCCTGGATATTATTGAATGTGCTGACCTCACAATTAGCTGCTCTCTCAGCCATCATCTTTGCCACACGTGTCTGCACACTCAGATCTCTGGCTTCTTCATCCGTTGAAGGTCCCTCCTGGTCATTCCTCGTAAAGAGCGCATGACTGAATATGTTTTCTCTCCCTGTAAATTCTTGAACAGTGTCAAGCAATCTCGCCAGTAGTTGTGTTGCATCCCTCTCCTGCTGGTTGAAAACCAGAATTGCGGACTCATCGTTTTCAACATTCGAAGCAAACCATTTTGCGACCTCATACATGCTATCCTCAGTATGCGCGCCATCCAGGTACCAGCCAATGTGGCCCTGCTGAATGATCTCACAGCGCCCTCTGAGACTTGCATCACATAGCCCTATTACCATCCTTGCCGGACTGTTCATAAAAAAGTCCTTGGGATCGAAATAAATACCTAGATGTTGTTTTACAGCACAAACGGCAAGAGCTTGGTTATACTTTTGAAAGTCACCTAGCAGTCTTCCCTCCACACCTCCCCATAGTTCGATCCTGGCGTCATCCAACTCGATGAGCTCAGCTCCCTTTTCTGCTGCCCGTTGTCGGAGTACTTGCATCACACCAGGCTTCTCATCCATTCGTCGGACGAAACCACGCACACCTGGCTTGAGAATGCCGGCTTTGTGCCATGCGATCTTCTCAACCGTGTCGCCCAGCATCGCGACATGATCTATACCCAGCTGCGTGATGACCGCAGCAGAAACAGCCTCGGGAGGCACCACATTTGTAGCGTCATACTCTCCGCCGATACCGCATTCAAGAACAACGCTATCGACCTTTTCTCTCAGAAAGATGTGCCAAGCAAGGAGTGTCATGAAGCGGAAGAAGAATGGCTTTGACCCAGGTCCCTCGGACTCGGTGAGGCTTTTGCCATCCTTCTCAGCAGCTTCAGACAACCTTTCCCAGAGCTCAAAGAAAGCCTCAGCAAAGAGTTTCTGCGAAACCTGCTCTCCTTGGATAGCAATGCGCTCGCGCGGACTGACAAGATGTGGGCTCGTATAAGTCCCAACTGTCTCGTACTCCCGGAGCATACCCGTCGCAAATGCGCTTACAGAGCCTTTGCCTTTGGTGCCGGCTATGTGAATGTGTCTCAGACGTGCGAGATCTTTGGGATCATATCCAGCACGTCGGAGCCATTCGCGCATCTCAGGAATAGCTAAAGCATTAGGATCCTTTGGTGGTACAGATGAGGCATTTGCGGCGATTGATTTGTCAAAAAGATTCGTGGCCTGGCGGTTTGGGTAAAGTGTCGAAAGCAGACGGAGAGCTTCATTGTAATCGCGGGACACGGTGCTGATGCCCCTCCGTGCCGCCATTGTCTCGTTGATTGATGTCTCAGCAGTGAACTGATTTTTTCATTCAGTAGATAGTTGGAACGGGTGTTGTCAGGTCTCGCTCAGAAATGAGTACATGATACAGGTCTTGGAAGAATCAATGCCCAAGTTATATGTGAAGGTGAAGAAACGGAGTCGGATAGCTTATTTGGTCGTCATGTGTAACTTATGTGGTGCCTCTCTACACTAGCCCTTTGTCACATTTAACATCTTCAGTTATGTTGACCCAGCAATTCACATACAACAAAAATCAGCAGTTTGCTGTTATTCTGACAAGTCGAATTCGGTCTCTGCAGTTTTGGCTTATTACTAGATTTAACAAATTGTTCAGTTCTGGTGCTGTATTAATCAACAAAAATTATCAGGAATCATGCAACGAGACGTTACTATCGGCAATAATAAATAGTCAGAAGATGGTAACCACGCCCTCATCGTCTATTGCTATCTAATACACGGCTATCCAGCCTCTCTCTAGACACGACGGCGCCTGGGTCCAATTATACACAACAAATGAGACATCCCTTTTTTATTTAATCTACGCGGAGACTCTGAAGACGGGCTTCTGTGGCAATCACCTGAATCATGTTAGCAAAAGCAAAGATAAACATATGGAAAACAATAAAACTTACATCGAGAGCCTGCTGAACCTCCAACACCTTGCGAACCTCACCGAGCCAATCTTTACTCAAGGTCTTGGCCCATCCATCCAAGCCGTTAATTTCTCGCGCCGCAGAATCCAGGTCGCCCTCCTCAAGGTATGTCTGGGTTCGGGTAAGAATGCTCTCAACATCATTACCATCCGCAAGACCTTGCTTCTTGAACAGAACGTGGCTAAGAACCCAGCTAGAAGCGTGGCTGGCAACACCGGCCTCATCGGGTAACAATGAAGCCTTTCGGACCTCATTGGCGACTCGACGGAAACGATCAATCAGCTGGGAGGTAGTAGAGATACCGCGTTGGTAAGCGGATGGGTTAACGGAGGCGATGGCGGCATTCACAACAGGATCATCCGAAGCGATTTCCCGGAGAGCAACGAGCTCGCGAATAAAAGGGCGAGGGTGGTGGTCATCCTCCAAGCTGGCTCGGACAGCCTCAACGGCGACGTGCAGCTGCTGAGTCTTGAGGTTGGTGTCAATAACATCGTTCCAGCCTGTGGTAAGTTTCTCGAGGTCTGACACGGCAGACGATAGAGCGTTCAGTTTGCCAAGTCGGCTCTCACGCTCCTGCTCAACTTGCTTCTCAACATCCTTGGTAAATTCCTTCTTAAGGGCCAGAGCCTGCTGTGCGAGCTGATTCTGGAGCTTCTCCTCATTGAGTTTCTTCTCACGCTCAAGAAGGACATTAACTCGGTCCTCATAGTTTTCTCGGACCTTCTTCATCTCCTGCTCAAAGTCTTGCCGCCATTGGTTCTCCTGACTGATCATGGTGTTCTCAACACGATCAATTAGATCTGTTGCAGCCTTATCGAACTCCTCAATCTTCTCTCTGACTTGCTGGGCAGCCTTCTTCTCGAACTCACCCTTCATGGCCTTGAGCTTACCTCCAACCTTGGCGATCTCATCCTTAGCCTTGCTGACAGAGGTGCCATACTTGCCCTGAGCATTATCGGCATTGATGACTAGGATAAGGTCGTTCACCATGTGAACAAGGTCTTGAACAACAGGCTCCCTTGCATCCTCGAGCGATAGAAGGTCAATTGGCTTCAGGGGAGGCATCTTGGAAGGCTCATTAACTTCTGGTGCTTTGAAACCAGAGTCAGACCTGGGGGTAAGAGCAGGCTCCTCGACAGCCTTTGCAACAGGCTTGGCCTCGACTGGAGCCTTGGCCTTGGCCTTGGGTTTAACAACCTCCTCGACCTTCTTAGCAGCGGCAGCAACAGGGCCAGCACTTGAGTGGCGTCCGGCTTGGCCTGCATCGGCTACTCTCCAGGAAGCACCGCTTTGGGCTGGGACTCGAACAGCATCCTCGGTGGCTTGAGTCTTTGATCGGCCAGTGATGTTAGGGAATCGTTTCTTGTAGTCCATCTCTTCGAGGTAAAGAACAGCCTGTTCGCCAAAGGGGACGTATTCGGTAAAGAAATCGTGGAAGTTGTCGCTCACGCGAGAGTACCAGACACCTCCAGCGAAACCAACGACACCAAGAACAAGCAGGGTGAAGACAAAGTTCTTGAGCCTTCTGAAGAAGCCCTTCTTCTTGGTAGGCGCAGGCGCAGGAGGAGGGGGAGGAGGTGTCAAAGGGACGTCTGTGGTAGCGGCCTTGGTCTCGCCAACATCGTCAATGGTGGTCTCGTGGATTCTCTCGGACGTAACGGTTTGGGAAGCTGGCAAAACAGGTTGCTTAGTAGGATCAAGCTCGGGCTTCTTTTCGACGGAGTAGAAACGCTGGAATCATCGTCGCGATTAGTTTATTTCTGGTTGAAGCAACTAACACGAGCTGTGACGTTGTAAAGAAAGCTTACCTGACCAGCAAGGCCGGCACGCCGTGTAGCCGCAATGGGCCATTGGCGGGCAGCAGCGGCCACAACGGGCCTGCCGCCAAATGCCCTCACAGCGTGAAGCGAAGTTCGCAACATGAGGGATTGCAATGGCGAACAGGGCGCAGTTCGCGATGCAGTTGATTTTCGGTTAGATGGAGTTGAGAGCTGCTTCAAAAACGCTCAGGGTAAAAGTTCGGCAAAAGCCCAGCTCCCGGTTTTGTATGGAGCCAAATGTTAAGCAAGCGGCAGGAACCGGGTGACGCAACTGCCTCATCAACCACCAAACATGATGAAACAAAAACATTCATTCAATTCCGAAAGGAGCAATGTTAATCTCATAAGCTCATTCTACTCAGTTGACCAACCGCTTTTCTCTCCTAGTGAAGAGCCTATAGTTAGTAACTTATAGTTGATTACATGTGATCATAGGATCGAACCATGAAGTCATGCTCTGTTGAATACTCATTCTAAAGAATTATATTAATCTCAACATATGTTTTCATAGTTGTGTTAACATATTCAGTATCGTCACATAAAAAACACTCGTTCAATTGGTGAGTTGTTACTTGAATCCAACTCCAAGACATGTCTGCATCCCAGACTTCCTCACGAACTCTGTTTGGGAGCAAAAAAAGACATGAGACCTCGGACCAGGGTCCAAATAGTTGCTTACCCAGTAAGTAGTTATGAAGAGCTTCTAATGCCAATAGTGTTTTAAAATTCATTCCGGCCTCATCCAGACTCACGAGGTGAACATAAATTACTCATGGCCTGATCACATGCAGCACAAGATTTTGTCAACATGGTCCCATAACTCATCTAATAGCAGCCATCTATTCAGAAGCTGTGAAGAAAAAGAAACTATAGAGCGGCTCGTCCATACTCTCCTGCTTGTCCATCTCATGAGCCACCAATGGGGAATAAGAAACCTTCAGACATTTAAGTCGCCTATGATCGAGGTCTGTGGTTCTCATACCTCCCCTAGCCACTCCGTATTCTCTGGCATGCTGAAGTGCCAGGCTACGGCACAGTCGAGCGTCCAGGCCATTCAAACTACCAGCAACAAAATTCAAGTTCGGTATTAAAAAAGTATGGACTGAACTGATCCCTCCAAACCCAAGGACTCCGATAAATTATATGACGCGCCCCAGCTCATGCATTACCTCAGAGTCCGTAATCTCGGACAACTCGTCGTGCTGGATCCACGCTGAGGCCTGTGTGATATGTGCGTGGGCGTAACGAAAAGTGGATTCTAAACCTGATGCTTCGGTTTCGATGCCTGCTTAGCAGCTGCAAGGGCCGCTGACGTTAGTGTTGGAGTTCTCGGGAGCCAGGCTGACACCTGGTCGTTGGCCCGGTCGAGCATGTCGTGGACCAGCCTGGTCCAGGGGCAGCTTCTTAGCTATGGCTGTGAAAAGAGTTTGGACGTTCTCGGCAGTCTTGGCAGAAGTCTCGAAGAAGAGGAGGCCAGCTTCACGAGCATAAGCCTCAGCATCGGCGGTGGGAATGGCTCGTTTATCGGGTTGCTCAGTAACCAAATCCAGTTTGTTTCCTGCGAGGGCAATGACAATGTTCTCATTCGCCTGGCGTTGGAGCTCCTTAACCCAAGCCTTTGCCTTGTCTAGTGATGCCTGGAGGAATATTAACATGGCCCTATGATGGTTGTAGATCTGGTGAACGTACAGATTGAGTGATATCGTAAACGACAACGGCGCAGTTTGCATTTCGGTAGTACATGGGAGCGAGAGACTTGTAGCGTTCCTGGCCGGCGGTATCCCAGATTTCGAACTTGACAGTAGTGTTCTCATCGAGAGAGATGGTCTGGGTCAAGAAGGCAGCACCGATGGTAGACTCGCGATAGGAATCGAATTGGTCCTAGAATGTCTTGGTAAGTTGCTGTCTCATACAATGACGTGGGCGCCAGTAGTTCATACCTTGACAAATCGCAAGACTATCGAACTCTGAGGGTGAAAAATTAGTAAACCATGATATCAAAGACTATCGTTGCGATATACCTTTCCCACAGCGGACTCGCCTATGTCACAAGTTAGCAAATATGCCATGAAACCGAAACTGGCCAGGCAAGGAATGCCGACACCATGTAACATACCAAGAAGAACCAGCTTGAACTGAGCGAACCGGGTGTTAGTGCCGCGGGCGCCAGCGGGAGGCTGTCGGGAGGCCATGATGAGAGATGGGAATGTGATTTCGAGATGAAGAGGTACGGAGAGCGTCTATCAAGATTGATAGTGGTAGCAGCAGTGGCGGCGGTATGACCTGGACGTTGAGGGATCGGACGTGTCCAAGAACGACGGCGTGGAGAGACGCTCGGACCGGAAATCGTATCGGAATGATTGCGCGACGCAAGCGAATCGAGGGAAAAGGGAGATTTAGGGCGAAGAGGTTGGCGACGATAGTGAGATGACAAGATAAAAGTCGAGGCTGAAGGTGAGAGGCGAGTCTTAAGATGGGGCTTCGCTTCTTTGATTAAGACGGGACGGACGTGGATGGGACTTGGGGAGGTAAAGTGACTGCCTTGGTTCTTTAGTCCTGAGCCGTGACTGGCTCAAATGGCACGAGGCACACGTCAGGCAGGGCCTGTTTTGGTGAGGGACACCCACAGTGCCACTGTAATAGGCGGGAGGACGGGGTCTCGGAGAGGTACACTTGCGCAGTGTTCACCCGGTAGCTGTACTGATCCAGAGACCCTGAAATCGGGGAGCGGCATGTACCTATACATCTCACGAGCCTCATCCCATCCATGGCTCTGGGCTTGTGACGTGCGTCCCGCCTTGAGCCACAAACTTATGGTCCCCTTAAGTTCCATTCTATCCCGTCATTACGATTAACCATGTGGCTGTGCTATAGCTTCGCTGCGCTGGCCTCATCAACTCGTCTGCCAATTCAAGCTAACCATCCAATACCAGACCAACTCAGCCCATCCCTCACGTCGTGTCCCTTTTTTTCTTATTTCATTATCTCTTGCAGCCGTCAAGGGTGAACAAGTCGCCAGTTGGCCACTCTTAATTCCCGGGCTCTACTATAACCTTCAACTGTTTTTCTATCTTGCTTTCCTAATCTTTTAACAGCTTCAGCTATGGCGCAGCTCAACACCCCCAAATTACCTTATCGCGACATTAATGTCAAGATCGCCAACGACTCTTATACTTTCACTTCGCCTTCGTCTCCCGATGCGCCCGCCCTGGTAATCGACCGTCCCACTGGTGATGTCCGCCTGAACGAAGGCAGCGCCGCATCAGCCAAGAGAACAACTCGTGTCTCGAGTATCGCTGGTATTCTGGGAATTATTCAGCTTCGCCTTGGTTCGTCTCTGCCGCGCCAAATCTTGGGCTGATGTCCTCTGGTTTTGGCTTGTGCATTTCACTGACCATGTAAAGACAAGTATGTCATCTTCATCACGAAAGCCCAGCCTGTTGGCCGTCTCAAAGGCCACATGGTGTACAAGGTCGCTGCCACGGAGATCCTGCCCATGCGCGAGCGCTTGATTCACGACCCCGACGAAGACATCTTCATTCAGCTTCTTAAGAACTTTTTGGCTTCAGGGCCTATGTACTTTTCTTATTCTATCGATCTTACCAACTCCTTCCAACGTCAGGCCCAGGCCGACACTTCCAAGCCCCTGTGGATGCAGGCCGACGATCGTTTCTTCTTCAACAAGTATCTTCAGGGCGATTTAATCGACTTCCGCACCCGAGGCGCTCGATCACAGCCTGGCTCACAGCCCGGCGTTGACCCATATATCCTACCATGCATCTTCGGCATGCTGGAGATCAAGCCTACCACATTCAAGGGCAACCCATTGACTCTGGCTCTCATTACCCGCCGATCCCGCCACCGTGGTGGTACCAGGTACTTTACTCGAGGTGTAGATGATGAAGGACACGTCGCCAACTACAATGAGACGGAACAGATCATCATCCTCAACGACAGTAGCAGCGGGTTGGGCGGATACGCAGGCAGTTCGGACATGCAGAGCGGCAAGTTTGGCGCTGGCGCCGGTCAAGAGATGCAGATATTCTCTTATGTGCAGACACGTGGTAGCGTTCCTACTTTTTGGGCTGAAATCAACAGCTTGCGATATGTTCCCAAGCTCCAAATCCGCGGCGTCGATGCAGCTCTTTCCGCTGCTCAGAAACACTTCGACGAGCAAATTCGCTTATATGGTGACAACTATCTCATCAACTTGGTCAACCAGAAGGGTCGCGAGCAGCGAGTCAAGCAATCGTACGAGCAGATGGTGGAGAAGCTCGTTTCTTCTCCTAAGGAGCGGCAAGAGGCAGACCTGCTCACTGAGGAGAAGTTCACCACGATTCAGCCGGAGGGCAAACACCAAGAGTTTGACCGGCTGCACTATGTCTACTTTGACTACCACAGCGAGACAAAGGGCATGAAGATGCACAAGGCTTACGCTCTTATTGAGAAGTTGGCCGATGCATTGGAGAAGCAGGGCTACTTCCGTGCCGTTGATACCCCATCCAGCGTTGACGGTAGCCTCGACGCCCGTAGCTACCAGACGAGTGTCATGCGTACAAACTGCATGGACTGTCTCGACCGCACGAACGTTGTCCAGAGCATGTTCGCTCGGCATAAGCTTGACCGCATCTTTGAGGATGTTGGCTTCATGCCCCGCGGCTCTTCATTCCGTGACGAGGATCCTGCTTTTGAGGATCTGTTCCGTAATCTCTGGGCTGACAACGCCGATGTTGTCTCCAACTCATATGCTGGCACTGGTGCCATGAAGACTGATGTCACACGTACTGGTAACCGGACCAAAGTAGGTGCCCTTCAGGATGCCCGTATTGGTATCACACGTTATTTCCGTAACAACTTCCTCGATGGACCGCGACAAGATTCTTTTGATCTTTTCCTTGGAGCTTACCGACCAGGCTCAACCAATATCGGCACTACTCTGGTCTTCACTGACCGTCGACCGGTCTTGATCCAGGCTATTCCCTATATCCTTGCCTTCAGTGTCTTTATTGTATTCATTGGTCTCTTTACCCGCCGAGACCCAGAGGCAAGCGCCCTGCCTCTTCGTATCTTCCTTTTCTTCTGGATGGCTATTGCTGCCTGGTCTTTCTACTTTGTCTGGAACCACGGCATGCTTTACGTAAGTTTCGCTGACTGACACTCACCTGAAACCATTCTAATTCTTTCTAGGTTAATTGGCCACGCCTCAACCCCAGGCCATTTGCTGTTGAGGGCTACAATGAACACTTCGCCAAGGCACGCAAGGACTCTGTCATTGGAACCTACGTGGCGAAACACGAGAGAGGACTCAGCACAGCCCGATACCTCAATGCCGAGGAGGGCAAGAAGAGGATTGAATAGAATCAAAAGGGGGCTTGAACTTTGGTTATAATGTGGGTGCTTTGCTTTAGTGGCGCGGTGACATGGCTTTGAAGGTTTTCTTTATTTAAAGACTATAGAAGCCTGCTTTTTCTGATTCTTTTGCACCACCTGGGTGGGTAGGGACAATCAAGACGTTTGTTGTAATGATGTTGCTTGTCTACATGACTTTGACAATGCATAGATATTGTCTCCTTTAATATAGGTCTAGATGAACCCTCAGAGTCAAATGACTTGAGGCATTCAGCCTAGGGGCCAAACAAAGTATTATCTTTTAAGAGTGCCTATCAGTTACCTGAAGTTTTTCAAGTTCATCTCAAAATTACACAAATGCCATCACTTGAGATCGGTAAGTCTTGTTTTTAGACTTATCTGTATGGTTTACAGGGTGGTGCGATGAAGATAAGGGAACAGAACCGCATGAGTATTATTAATCTAAGTTACAAATATGATATCAGGAGTACTAATAAACAAAGAAAACTGTACAGCAAATTTCGCTCATAATTCACACATTTTTGCTCCAAGGCAAGATGCTCCCACCAAAAGACAAGGCGCCACGCCATGCTTCTCCCCACAGGCGGGAAAGGGGTATCAAAATCGGATAATGCTCTGGTATCCAAAAGAAAGAGAAGAGGGGATAATGGGTAAGAACAGTAAAGAAAATGGTAAGGACAAGTGAGGCGTGGAATAATGTAATAGTGGTATCTTTTTTTCGGCAGCACTCAGTCCCATGTAGAAAACTCCTGCGATACACAACCCGCCCCACGACTTCAAGTTTCAGAGGGGCTTGTCTCAACTCATAGCCAAAGGAGCCATCTGACACCTTGCCAAACGCCCTGCCCAAGGCCCAGAAAGAGTCTGAAAATGGTAACGACAAACCAAACATACCACATAAAGCCAACAAGCACCCACTCAACAACGGACCACATTCCGCGACGGAGCCATCTGAATCTCCTGCGTCTGTTGCGCATCATCTTGTCGGTAAGATCAGTGACATGCTTAACCTTGAGGAGCTGCCCCAAGGCTAAGTCTTTGCCAGTCTCATCAGCTTGGTCTGATGCCTCGCGTGTCATACCTGATAGTTCATCTGCGATTCGAGAGCGAACACACCAGATGCGTTCCTCGAGTTTCGGACGCGTTTGGGCAGTGAATTTATCGGCTGACGTCTGCCATTGCTCAATTGATGTTTGGATCGCCACGTCTAGGATCTGGCGAGCTAGGCGGAAATGGTCCGAGCAAGGGAGCGCATCGTCGAAAGGCAGTGACTTTTTGGGTGTCAATTTCGCGATGTCAACCCATGGTATTCCCACTGGGCTTGATTGTGGTGAAGAACCCAATTCCTGAAGGTCATTTCTAGGAAGCGGTTTCTTCAGCTCCTGAGCCCGTCGAGAAATCTCCATGGCTTTAATGCCCGACGTAAGAATAAGCGTCCGAAGTCGGGCAATTTCACGCTTCGAGAGTTGTCCTTCCTGAGGAATGGCCTGGTTTGCAATAGACCACTTCCGTGCTCTGAAATTATCAGGCTCGTTGAACCGAACCATTGGAGCAGCCTCGTCAGCTTCCCTTTCTGAAATTCGAGGGCCATCCTTGACACTCTCCTGGCAAGACTCTACCTCCGACATGGCAGGCTCGACAATGGTGACCTTGTCAACTTGCTGAGGCTTGCTAGGGCTTGAGATTCCAGAAATATCAGGCGCGGACGGCTTGCTGACCTCAACACGAGATTGAGAAGGTTGCAACTTCTTCACGTCAGTTGCTGATTGGCCATGCGTTTCCGCCATGGGCTGGAACTGTGGCATCGAATCCAAGAAGTGTTTAGCCCCATGTTGAGGTTCGGGCTTGTTACGCCTCGAGTTTGTTCGCGACAAATTGAGAGAAATTCTCGATCTTCCCTTGGGTTGATCATTATCAGATTCATCGGAAGAGAGAACATCAGTGGTTCCCTCCATGGGGATGTCCTTTTTCCACAACATATCGCCCAATCTCGAAACACTACCTCGAATTACCGTGTCAATACGAGGGCCCTTAAACATGCCTCGAAGTCCAACCTGGTCGTCGCCCCTTGGCCTAATACTACCCACGCTACGCTGGTGTTTGTGGCTCTCGAAGGTTGGCCGTGAATTAGATGGGTGCCGTTCGAGTGGCTTGGTTTCCGTTGGGGATAAAGGATCTGGAATGGAAGGTCTTCTGCTGGATGCCTCCGTCTCCAATGCTTGTTCTTCAGATTCGTCACGCGTCTTGTCCTTAAAGATTTGCTTTACTTTTGTAAATGGATTTCTGGAGGGAGATGATGATCGACTAGACGGTGCCGACAGCTGTAGGCCAGTCGGTGGCGCAGATAGGCTGTATTGAGGAGCAAGTTCAGGGGACATAGGCTGCGGAGAGTCGGTGTGTTCTTTGCTGTTTCTGCCGCGTTGGGACCCTCCTCCTGTATTCCTTCCCAATTTTGGCAGTGATGGGATTTCCAAGGAAGCTCTGTTGTGAATGGGGCGGTTTTCTGAATCTTTAGAATCCATCATATTCCACTCTCTGCCAGTGGCCAGCTGAGACTGTGGTTTGGGTTCAGGTGAAGTCGAGTCCTCGGGCTGCATATATTCAGCCTCGGTCTCCTGGACGTGAGAGAGTCTTTGCTGTCTCATGTCTCGGGCCACCATTTCCAACATTTGCTTCTCCAGCAGTTCAGTCTCGCGACTTGATATTGTTCCACGTCGAGCCTTGCCTTCTGTTGGCATATCATCTTCACTGGCGGTTTCATCCGAGGATGATCCTCGTCTCCTAAAACGACGGTGGTGCACTGAGTCAGTCTGTCGGTGGAAAGATCCCATCTCGTGAAGTTTCTGGCGTGCTCGGTCTCTGTGGCTTGGTTCGAGAAGTTCGGTATCGGGCTTCCAAAGGTTGGATTCGTTCGAGTTTGCTTTTCCATTCATTTCTTCCATGGTTTCAGTGATAAAAGGCGGTACACCGGTTCCAAGCTCATCAGTCTGTCCTGAAATTGGCCTGCTTAACGTCTCTCCTGTTTGTGGGTATATTTTGTTGAGATTTCGGTCTTCAATGAGTTGCTTGTGGTGGTCCTGTTCGAGCCAGTAGGCATCTGCAATCAAGTCGCAGGCCTCGAAAAACCAGTCAACTCTCGGGCGTCGAACTCTCAGTGCCGCCTTGGCAGCCGAATCCGTGGCTATCTGAGAATCGATTTCTTCAGCACCTGGAAATGGTGGTAGAATCGAACCATCACTGGAAAGGAGCTCCCTCGATGCTCGATGCGAAGCCTCGTTGACCCAATCTTTAACAGATTCGACGTCAGCAAACCCCTGCTTCTCACCATCGATGACCATTCGCTCGCGAGCCCTGACTTTTCGATTTCTGATATACTGCAATGGGTTGTACTCTCGGCCAAGTGGAATCATGAACTCTCTGCTCTCAAAGGCATGCATTCTGCCCTCTGTAGGTGATCCAGGGGGGCTTGACGCTGAAGGTCTATCGTAGCCAGTCTTAAGTGGAGGAAGAACTTGTAGCAATCGTCTGTACTGGGCCATTAACTCTAGGTGTTCTCTGGCTTTCTGCGCCCTCGCCAAAGTTGACGTCGAAAAATGGTAACGGTATGAGGCGTCAGTAGTCTCGAAAGGTGAAGGGCGCAGTGGGCTACTCGATCTAACACCTGGTAGTCGTGGTGTAAGGCTTTGATTCGGAATCGGCGATGCCCCTCTGACAGCCTTTCTTTGTTGCTGAAGATGTGCTCTGAGATTGCTCCCGGTCTGAGAGTCTTGTACAGGTGCCAGACGTGGAGGGTTACCGCGGCTAATGTTGCGCCGAGACGCAATTCGCCGTGACTCGCTTAGGTTCAATGCCATGTTGACTATCTGGGTTGAGTCGACGTCCAGGGCAGCACCGGGTTGTGATGCATGCGCCCTACGGCCTCGCCTTTGCGCTTCATTCCTCTTTGTTATATGCAACTCCTCCTGAGATGTATCTGGCGACACGATGCGAGCTCGGGGGCCGCTACCGGAGCTAATCCCAAGACCTAGGTCCCGTGTGCCATTGGATAAATATGGTTCTTGAACATCCTTCCCCTTATGTCGAGATTTGCTTCGATGTGCCCGGCGTTGGTTTCCGGAGTCGTCATCTGGGGCCACGGGCTCCTGAAGTAAGAATGCACTGCTCGGTTGGGTCTTATGCGGTCGCTTCGAACGGGCTCGTTTCGACCGGCCGGCTTGAAGGCCGCTGGGAACTGCAGCGGCTCCACGAGACTTGTGATGGTAGCGTGGAAGAGTTTCGTCATCGGAGAAAGCAAGAGGTCGTTCAGGGGATAGAGGGGCGTGGAGGAGAGCGTTCATGCTGGGTTCTCCTCTCTCAGCGGTGTCGTAACTAAACCTCGTGGGAGGCTCCGGCGTAACTGGACCATCTCGTCTGCCATATGCACTCAGCGACGAGGCAGCACGATGGTCGGCCATTGCGCCGTGGTATATACATACAACGACAGCAGCAGGGGCAGACTCTTAGGCTCGCGCTCGAAGGAGAAGCTGGGAGTTGTCGTCAGTGTTGATGAATAAAGCAATATTGCAGCATCGTTTTTCTTCTTTTCAAGGGTCCTTGTCGATCCAATGTGCTTGATCCTGGTCAATATTGTTGTCCTTGGTGACGATGTATTCTGGGGAGCTAATTTTGTACCGATAATGACGGCAGCAAAAGTGTCGAGTTCGGAGTGGATGCCCGACAGGGGGAATCCGCCTCAAGAGCTCATCGCTCACTTTGAAGTGCACGGGAAAACGTCGCAGTGATGATGCGCTGGACCAAAGATTTTCTTGTAAGTTGGTTAGGATGTTGCATTTGCGGAGCGTTAATGTCGAAAGGATTGGACATTAGCCGTAGGGGTCCTTGGGTCTATAGGACGTCACGGGAGTGGATGTGACCCGACGGGGTGCTACAAGACACTAAAGCCACAGGCGGCAGGGCCTCTCTGATGCGCCAGTTTTACGCCTTTCTCACCTATCCTAGGCACAAGCGTGGCGGAGTGACGCACGCGTGTCTTGATGTGGCACCTCATCTTATGTTGGAGTACAAGGTTTGAGGGGAAGCTTACACCTTATCCCAAGTACCGGGTGTCTCAGGCCCGAACTGCCGATACTCATCACATGAAAATAATTATCTCATTCGAAGCCAAGGTCTAAGGCAGGTTGCGTGAGCTGCTGAACACCTCATAATGGCAGGGGTTTCAGGGGCAGTCCAAGGTTATAAATAGAGTCATGCGCTTGAGATTTGACTCAACTATGGAATGGAACAGATCCTTAGACAGAACTCATGGCCGGAATCCTTCAGCGTTTTCTCATATATTTCTTATACATTTCTTGTAGTGGCTGTTTTTGTCTAATTGATACAGATACTGTTCAAAACTAGAATCAGTAGTAAGATCAGTAACATCTTGATAGTTTACACAAATACTATACACTTGCTTGTCATGACAAAGAGGGGTACATATCGTCAAACGTGCCATCCTTCACTTACATCTTCTCTATGCATCGACAACCTCCTCACATCTACCACATAGCGCGTCTTGCTTTGGTGCCATGTATCGCCAGCATCTGGAGCATTTTTCCTCCTTCGGAGGAAGCACATGCACATTGACCTTGGCGTCTTGGATCTCGAACTCCTTTTGGAAAGCCCAAGCAGGATTTTCGGGGAGGGGTTCGTTGACTTGCACCGAAGACACAACAAATATGTCGTGAAGCTCGTCCATGTAACGTCCAAGAACAGCCGCCGCTTTTCCATCCTCGACTTCCAGGTAGACTGCGCTCTGGAGAGAGCTGCCAAGCGCCTTGGCATTTCGTGCATCCTCCAGTGTTGCCTTTACAGCGCCATGAACTTCTGTGATGATGGACTGATCCTTACGCACCACATCTTGAGGAAGCGTCAAACGCATAGGATCAACGAGAGGGTCATCGTATAAATGGCGAGCTGGGCTTATCAAGGAACTGATCGATGTTAGCAAATCGTAAACATGAGGGAGCACAGGATGATAACTCACGTGTCTTTGGTCATCCATTCTGGCCGGAACGACCAAGCCTCCTCAACAAGCATAGGAGTTATCGGTGCCAGCATGCGCAAGAATCCGATGAAGATAGGCTCCAAGGCACCGCCGCCATCGCCGCAGTAGAGTCGGTCCTTCAGGGCTTCCAAGTAGAATGCGGACAAATCAGTTGCGACCCAGTGGTTGATTGTACTGACCGCTCTGTAAAACTCAAAGTCGTTGTATGACTGCATGACCTCTGACATGGTATCAGAAAGTTGAACAAGTGCCATTTGGTCCAACTTGGTCAATGGGCGCTCACGGGCCTCTGGATAAATTGACCCGACAAGCATCTTGATGATGGTTCGATATTTGATCAGCGAAGCATTAACAGGTCTAAGAATATTTGGTCCTATAAGAACATCTGATGTGAAATCAGCGCTTGCTGCCCACAGTCGAATAGCATCTGGACCGAGGGGGTCAAGTTTCTGCCTATGACCTTTGGAGTAAGCCTGTGAAAGAAGCCCTTTCATGACTTCGCTGGGGACAATCATATTGCCCTCCGACTTTGACATCTTCTTGCCTTTCCCATCGAGCGTGAATCCGTGAGTGACTAAGGTCTTAAAAGGAGCAGAAGCTTTCCCAGTCGGCTCCTTTGATGTTTGCGTAGCAACATAAGTCAATAAGCTGGATTGGAACCATCCGCGGTGTTGGTCGGAACCTTCAAGGTAGACATCGGCAGGGCCCTCAGTTTCTGTCCATGAGCTGCCGCTGTCAAACCAAACATCCATTGTATCAGTGCCTCGACGGTATTTGCCCTCCATGTTGGGTGGAATCCAAGCAGGTTCATCTGGGTCATCAGAGAACCAGGCAGACGAAGAACGCTCTTCCATAACTGAGATGATATGGTCGATTGTTTCTGTTGTCATGACAGCATTTCCGTTCTCGTCATAGAGTGCAGGAATGGGGACTCCCCATGATCGCTGGCGAGAGATACACCATTCACTGCGACGTGTGATGAAAGCTTCGAGACGGTTTCGACCACCCTTTGGAACAAACCGAACATCCTTCAGTGCTTCAAGGGCATCATCTTTGATACTACCAACATCAGCAAACCATTGGGCTGTAGCACGAGTCACCACAGGTCGCTTGGTTCGCCAATCGTAAGGAAAACTGTGCCGTTGTTTATGACTTCCAAGTACATCGTCGCCCACTAATTCTAAAACAGCGTGACTTCCGCCATCCATGACGGAACTCGCTTTTGTGAGCTTCTCTGGATCGTCAGGGTAAGCTTCTTCAGTAAAGAAACCGCCATCGTCAATAGGAGCAAATGCCTCAATGCCGATTTTAGAGCACACTTCATAGTCGTCCCGGCCGTGGCCTGGGGCAATGTGAACTAGACCGGTACCAGAGCTGGAGGTAACGAAATCGGCAGTAATGATAGGCTGCGGCGGAGCAGATTGTCCCCGGAGTTTGTTCTTATACTCTAGACCTTTCAAGCTAGAACCTGGAATAGAATGTGCCACAACTTGAAAGTCGCCAAGGAAGCGCTTCACATTTCCAACACGGCTCGAAGCAACAAGATAGCCGTCATCGCCAACCTGGAGGATCGAGTACTCGATTTGGTCGTGGAGGGCAATAGCCCGGTTGGCAGGGAGGGTCCAGGGAGTGGTTGTCCAGATAGTTGCATACAGATTTCCCTTGAAACCGGCCAGTTCAGGTATGGACGACCAGTCTGAAACAATAGGGAACCTTATATATGCGGCGGTAGAGACATGATCCTCTACGAATTGCAACTCTGCCTCAGCAAGCGCAGTCCGCGAAGAAGGGGACCAGTAAACGGGTTTGTGTTTGCGGTAAATCAATCCTCGACGGACCATGTTTTGGAAAACGCGCAATTGCCTTATCTCATAATCTCGGTCCATCGTTGTCCACTTCTTTTCCCAGTCAGACATAACGGCGAGAGCCCGGAATCCCTTCATCTGGTCCACAACCGTCTTGGAAGCTAGCTTTCGTGCTGTGTTCCGGACTTCTACAGGAGTCAACCCCTTCGTCGTGTGCGATCCCAGTGCCTTCATTTCGATTGGGAGACCATGACAATCCCAGCCGGGTCGATATGTCACTCGTCGGCCTTGCTGCACTTTAACACGCACAATCATATCTTTAAGAATTTTGTTCATGGCATGACCGACATGAAGCTCGCCATTGGCGTATGGGGGGCCATCATGGAGGGTAAATGGCTTCTCCTCAGGTCGATTCTGTGCTTGCCATGCGTATAAATCGTCGGTACATTGCTTGAGATAATTAGGTTCGAGCTTGGAGGTCGGTCGAGCACTGCGAGATCCGCTATATTAGCTCCCTACGTTCCCAATTTTGGAGGTTCTGCGAAGGGGAAAACATACGGAAATCTCGACCGAGGCAACCTCAAGGACGACTTCCAGGATTGAAGCATGGTTGATCAAGAACCATTTCGCACTTAGTTATGATGCTTTCGGTGTTGGGGTTAACACGGCTGAGCAATGGAGATTTTTTTTGGCGCTACTGGGCTGTTTAAGCGGTCGTTCAATTGAAGCTCCCTCTATCCAATCGCTCACACACCTAAGCTGCAAGGCTGACGTTGGGGCCCGTTTCCAGACCTGCCCATGCGAACTTCCATGACTTTTAGCGTGTCGCGACGCGATTTATAGTGGACAGGTACTTATTACATCACTAAAGCGACGCCATATCCAGCATCATTCACGCTACTTTCATTTACTACACTTCACGCTTTCACATATAGCGTCAAATATACGATGGCTCCGGTCCGACGATATCTGAGGATATCCAAGTACTCGGTCCTTGAATGCCGGGTTTATTTGGATAACCCTGCATTGGCCCAATCATGGCTTCTGAACCCTCGAAATCCAGTATTACCCAAGGTCATCGAAGCAATCCGTCCTTTGGTGCTTCCGAAGCTTCGTGAAGAGAAGGAAAGGATAAGAAAGAAGAGCAAGAAGAAGAGCATCAAAGACGTCATAGTATCAGGTATGTTTGTTGAGATCTATTTTTGTCTCTGTCAGTAGCTGATATCACTTAGACGAGTTTGAGGTCTCCATCTTCTTGACAGAGACGAGCACGAGACATTCTCTCCTTTACAAGACCAAACATTTCAGGGACAAGCTACCACCGAAACTCGAGTCCAACTCGTCTAAACTCATCGGTGAGACAGATAGTGTTCCCGTGGACGTTGAGGATGAACATCGTGCACCTCTCTTGCAAGAAGACCATGATGAGGTGAGACTCGCCGATATCCCCGTTGCCGAAACAACGACACGGCGGAGTAAGCGCCAAAGAGGAATACAGGGCCCGGAGCAAGATGGCAACGATGAGGCATTTGAAGATGATGAAACAGCCTCGGCCATCGAAATCGGTTCTGATACGGAGGCACCCCCACACAAGAGGCACAGGGCCCGGACGAACGACGGCCTTGGCGGAAACGAAGACAAGAAGAAGCTAGCTATGGACGTCTCATATGAGGGATTTGCAATATACGGTCAGGTGCTGTGCCTTGTGGTCAAGAAAAGAGCAAACGCTGCAGCTAGCAGTGGTGGGGGTGCGAAAGCCCGGCCAGAAGGCCAGGCCACGATGGAGAATTGGATTTCTTCTACGCAAGTGCCTGTTGGGGAGGACATTCCATAACCGAGACCAGAAGTGTAACCAAAGCAGTCTTCGTGCTTCTCTGGCTGGCCCAAATGGCATGACAATTTGATGTTAGGTCGACGAGGGTCGACCCGAATACCGGGGTTTGACAGACGGGAACTGCGGATACGGCCGTCGGGTTCCTGTGGGTGTTCGCGATGCCTGTGGGCGGCGGGAGGAGACAGGCTACCAGTGACTTTACTACGCACTCAATGCCTGATATATCCTTCGCTGATCACAGTCTGTTGTCCAACTTGTCACGTCAGTCAATTCATCAGTCTAATCTGGCGAGGTGCGATTTACTCCCAAGGTATGGATGATCAATCACATAGATAATGGCTTGGATATTCAATTAGGCGAGAATAGCATCATTGCTACAGCCCACACCACCGTTGACAACGGGACTGGATGTTTCTTGGCGTCAGTCTCGCACGGGTCCTGTCTCGAGCTTGGCACAGCGACGATGATCTGGAGTTGACAAACAGACAAACACCAGGCCCCTACCATGAGCCCCCGTTATGAAGCTGGGTTGGTGTTCTGCATGGTTGCAGCCATAAACCTGGAGCAGCGCAGTGTGGATGAGGAATATCGGGTCTTGGCAGGTTGCATGTCTCAGAGTGACATGACAAGAGGAAATCTGTAAGCCCGACGTCCGGAGGAGATACTCCCATGGAGGAGTTTCGTGTATATCCCGCACTTGATCCTCATATTTGTGTATCATCAGACTGACCCCGGTACCATTGGGTGGCATAATGGGTCTCAAGAGCGAGAATGAGGCCTTTTTGATATGGAATCCCAGTTTCGAAACTATTCGGTAGATCCTCGATGATAGGTGTACGTACGAGTGTTACATTTTTTGAGGTTATAATGGGCGTGAAAGCGAGATTCCATCTGTAAGTCCCTTGTCCAACAGGTCTGGAAAAGCCGGATGGTTGCGGACCATTACATTGCCGGCATGCGGCGTTGTGACCCTACCGGTTGGTCACAAATGAGTATCCAAGCTAGCCAAGTTATTATAAATATGTTTGATAGTGTCAGGATATAACCTCTGAGTGGAGTGTCAATCGGCTGTCATGGTTTATTGTGAATGTCTCAGATGTTCCGGTGAGGCTTGATTGGAAATTGAAATGTATTTGACGCCCTTTATCCATGCCAGCCTTTCACCCTTCTTTATTATATGCATCTGGCTGAAGTTGGCCATGTCGAGACTCGGGAGCTTCATATGAGCCCGGCACTTTGCAAGATGATCGATATCTCCACTTAGAGATGCCCAATATAGGGACGGAAACTTTCGTTCTGTTGAGGTTTGGACTACGTTATTAGTCTACCTAGCATGTCGTAATCGGCACTTACCATGGAGAGGCAGTGTACATAAATCATGAAATGTTCAGTAAAAGATTGAAGTGTACGGAATATGATTTGTGATAAATTGATTCAGGCTGAGCTGATAAAACAGCCGTTAGGGGAGTCGTTTGTGCAATTGATGAATGTCGCGGGTACGGATACGTTGCCTTGAGATGGTTGTATTGCCTTACGCGTCTCAATGGCTTGGATTATATCGTAAATATGACAGCCTGATTATGTATAAATGAGCTCTCGAGATTCGGGGCCGGACGCTTCGCCGAGGACAAAACACGGCAGCATCGGAATTTGGGTCACAAGACGCTCAATCATCATCATCATTCATCATTGTCATGTTTCTTGACCCCCTGGTACCTTGTGCCTGTGCCTTGTGCCTGGGATGGAGGGGGGGTTCAGTGATGAGGTTGGTGGTTTTAGCACAAAGTTGCGGCACCAGCACAGCAATCTCTCTATTTGAGTTTTGCGAGCGAGTACAATCTGTTTCTAAATAGAGGATGACTGTAATGAAGGCGGATGGATGACATGCCTCGCAGCAACTAAACACTAGCAGCGAGTAACCCCGCAACCACAGACACAGAAGAAGCAAGGGTCATGGAGAATACTCAAAGTCAATTCGATGAAACACATAAACTCGGTGAGTAGGCAGCCAGCCGTTTGGTCTCATGACGGGGGATACTCTGGGTACAAGTGGTGTTTGTACTTTTGGGCTTGGGGAGACCATGAGGCCATTCTCTTTTATGATGACATGGATATTGCAGTTTGTTTGCTAATTCCTTGCATTCGGTATCCATGCATGTCTATGTATATGCAGATGCATGCATGCATGCATGTTTGTTCTGTTCTTGGCTTGTAGACACGCCTCCACCATTGCAACTTCACTGCCTGCCTCCGGTACAGCGGCACGATATGTACGAAATTCTTCATGTCATAAACATCAGCAGTGAGCGAGTGACATTGTGATTATCAACTCACCAGCGTGCGTGGGCCCTTTCAAGCCCCTCCCCTTCCGGCCTATTACCTCTCAGCCGGAACTGATACACACGCTGTCGTGGCATCACTGAATGGTGCTTACAGACATGCTCGTGCATGCTGATACTGCCCTCGTTATCATTGTATCGCTTCCATTTCCCCATATGGAGATCTGCTGCTCAGGCCATGCATTCGAAACATCATCTTTCGATTCCTGGGATTTGCACGTCTCAGCCTTGAACAAGACAATCCCATGGCTGTGGCAGGCATCACACCTACTTTGACTGCTGTGCCACTGTTAGTTTCTAGTTTCTGCTTCCCAAAACATGGTATGGTAGACACACCATGATAGTTTCACCATCCTCATGTCCTACCTTGTACGCTTCTGCCTTGTAATACTGTTCCCTTGCCTGTTCTGCTCTGCGGGATCCTGATTACTATGACTCTTATTGATGCTGAACTTCCCCTCATCCGCCCCCACGATAACTCCATCCTTATGCCCATGCCAGCTAGTCACGCTCAAAGATGCCTCTGGCTGCCGACCATTCGCTACCAGGATCTGATTGAGTTATGAGCCAATGATGATCCCAACTGTGATCTTCCCCTCCTACAGAACCGTTGGCAGATTTTACCGTTGGGGCCGCACCCGTTCCAAGATATGCTCACACTAGTTGAACTTACGGCTCACTGCAGTACCTAATGCTGGTCCAGTGGAGGATTCGACAACTCAGCAGAAGACATGCATACTTCGCCGGGTTTTTGCTTGCGAATATTGTCCCGTGACCCTTTTGTGCAGGTTTTAAGACCAAAGATCCATCCTTTAGGTTCGTCTATGGCCATTGTCAGTGGCTGCCCCATCACCACCAACCATATCAACGAACCACACGTCTTGCATTGATCTCGATCTTCATCTTTGCATAGTTGACCGCTTCTTCGACTAACCCATCTTTTCCTTAATTAACAACACCACACTGCACTACACGACGGTATATTTCGACCAGGCCGTGGAGTATGACGCTGAGTTGAGGGAAAGCCGCGTGTAGGGTAGAGCATGGCGTTTCAAAGATATGCATACGCCTTATTGTATCACCCGCTAAACAACGGCCAAGAATATTAATCAGACGAGTTGACTGTGATTGCAGATACAGTAGTTTGAGACTAGCTCATCGCAGCCTTGTTATCGCCAGTCATCATATGTTGATGTTCATCAGATAGACCAGGTCATGACATGGATGTGCTCTCGTCTTACACCAACAACCCCACGATCTGCAACACATCAAGTTACATCCGCTCTGTAGACGTCCTGTCATTTCTCCGCTACAAATAATACGAAGGCGCATCTCTCACCAATTCCCGTATCTATCTCCGAGGTCCTCATGTCCCTAAGAATGCAGACAAGAATAGCATGTAGACCCTCAAACCTGAACACCGAACAAAATGTCGCAGGTTGTTGATCGACAGCATATCTAGGACCCGCAGCGGGCCGATCTGATACAGAGTTGCTAGCAAACATACCCTGTCTCTCGAAGTCGAAGGTCCCTGCAATCTATCAGCGCATGTATGAGTTAAAGCCAAGGACGATCAGGTGTACATGCTCTAGATGCTCAACCAACAGATATACCCTGACGCCTGATAACTTCTATACATAGCTAGATGTCGATCATGATATAATGATCTAACAGTACGCCCCCGTAACATCATGAACTTGAGTTGCCCATGTTCGTAACCAACAGAGAACTGGATAATCATAAGCACATCATGCAAGCTGACGTCTGCAGAGCGGTAATTTGAACAATGCAACTGCAAAGCTTCACAACAGTGCCTAGAGTTGCTCGATGGATGTAACAAAAAACGCCGAGCTCTCCGCCTCTTCAGTACCCGCATGGTGTATCCCTCCTTCAGGTTGACATGAAGGGTCCTTGCGATTAAGCACGTTGCCTAAAGCGATAGGGCCGCAGGTAGAGCGGCCATGACCCCCCAGAGGCCAAGATATGTAGGCGTCACCACTCACGGAAAGGACTGCGAACCGAGTCCTGATTCTTTCGCATACTGGCCGTAGCCGTCTTGAATTTCACCCCAACTCCATTGTCTGGTGCGGTTGTACTTTAGAAATGCATACATATGCACGCCGAGAGGGAATGCCTTGATCGGAGAGAGCACACCGTTACTAACGTGGAGATAGCTGCATGTTTGATGAGCAACTCGTGTTGACATGCAGCTCATGGTCCCATTACAAGGGACCGTGCCCGCTGGTAACCTTGCGAATTGTCACCACGTGCAGTTACGGAGGTTGCTTCTGGGTGGGAACTCATAACAACCTGCAGGATATGGGTGAGCCAAGAGATGATGGTAACCGAGGTGTCACGACAGCCAGAGGGAATATCACGCCCACATCACTGCACCAGGATAAGAAGCACGTAACTATGTTACAAGTCGAAGCAGGTTGCTGGAATCCGAATCCACATATCGATATCGAGGTTTATAGAGAAGGGTAACGAATTCCGACGGAAACTTGTTTCGCTCAGCACCATGTTTCATAGCCGTGGGCGGAAAAACCTTGTGTGTCTCAAAATCCAACCCCCCAATTTGAGGGTCGGATCGGGACAGGTCAGGACAGTAGCGACGAGAATAATCGGTAATATTGGACAAACAAAGAGTGACAAAAGAATCCCGTCACTTTGGGCGAATTGGGGTTACATCGTTGGATCGATGTATGTTATTCTCCCCTCAGAGACTCAATTAAAGGCGCCACCTACAAGTGTTTGTTCCAATCAAGCAACGAGATGGTCATTCTCACCGCCCACTCAGTAGTCGTCGCTGTGCCAAATGTAGCCAAAAAATATCAAAGTCAACCTCACATCATTTCCCCAGTACAGGGGGTCGGACATTAGCAGTCCGCTCGCGAAGAGGTAATTGATGTGCTGTTCAATAGTGATCGCTAACCCTTGTGCGGCTGGCTTTGAGATAAAGGTCGAGACCAGATCTAGTGGAGGCTGAACTATTGAGGGCGTGCCGTCGCGCAGTGCAGGGAGGCTATCTCTCGTTAGGTGGCATTATCTTAGGGAGGGCAAGCTGAGCAGCCTCAATGCCAATTGAGTATCGGCTGAGGAGAAGTGTCTGCATGTCTCGGAGCAATGAACACGTTGAAACTCTTCAGCAATCGATCAAAAACACAGACCATTTGTTCTTGATTTCCCCATCCGTGCACCTGCAATATCGCAGTTCGGAATGTGGGAAAGGGGCTCACACGTATGAAGCTGACGACATGAGCCTGAGACAAAGACAAGACAGGGACTCGAGATCCGTTTGTATGCCCGTCAGAATGATGGACACGAACAGGGATCGTCAGGGGACGCCACACAACAGCAGCCATCGTCATACTTATCCCCTGACTTCCACGTGGAGAGGGTGCGTGCCCCTGGGGCCTGTGGCTTGACAGCCCTGCCTCTAAGCTGAACAAGAGCCTTTGTGGGTTGTCTGGGCTGTGATGGTAACGCTGCAGGTGGTGTGGTCCAGTTGGTCGCTGTGGCTGGCTGCTGAACTTGGAGGACCAATTGTTGTCTTAAAGGGATGTGGCTTTGACCTCGTCCCAAAGGGCCCTTTGTATGTACATGGGAACGAGGATATCGTCAGCTCTAGCGTTTGCATGTTCCTGACCTGACCTGTCGTAAGCTCGTCTTGTGCTGGCAGTGCTAGAGACTGAGACATTGTAGCTGAGAGTTTATTAGCTTAGCAGGTCGGTCAACTTTATTAGAGCCAGCTAACAGTATCAAAATGTCACTGACATGGCCGCCGACTTTTAGTCAAAAGTCGGGAGACTCTTCCGACATGGAGGTCCCGACGGTGGTCGGCCAGTCGGTCGGTCGGCGACTTGCAACGAATGGATGAACGAATGAATGCAAAGGAAGTTGTTAAACTGACTAGACCCCGAGATATTGGGTTTGGTTCCGTTACGCTAGACGGAGATGCGCCGGTAAATCGGCGAGAAGCTACGGTACTTGTTCTCGAAGTCAAGCCGTTGGCACTATTTTCAAGACGAGAGGACAGAGTTCTCACAAAAACCAGTTTTCCAACTCGTGGTTACCTGGCTGAGGCGTCAAGTACTGTACGGTTCCGCCAAGCCTCCTAAAGTCCGACCGCGTGGATGAGTTCAACGGTTTGTGGACAAGAGGCTGGCTGGGCAAAGACAGTGAAGCCCCTAAACCTCATCTGGAGCCGAGGCACGGCGTCTCCGTGATGTCTGGTGTGCAGCATGATCAGGCTTGACTGTGAGTGGCCTGAGAAACCCCAAACACGCTTGAGACGGGTTGCGGTGATCTCTGTTCCTTGTCAGAAATGCGACGGTGTCGATTGGTCTGAAAGGAGCGGCCGCTTTCTCATCTCGGCAAAGCAAAATGCAGCAGCAATCTAAAGGGGTAGAGTACGTTACCAGCACGGCGGAACGGACATTATGTTCGGTACGTATCTATCTATCTTTACCAGAGTCCGGAGAAAACTGCCGAGAAAGGCAGAATACTCGCCAGTGGTGATGGTTCTGCGTCAGATGACTCTAACGTACCAATGATATTAGAAATCTTGAATGTTCAGGGTAGCATCAGAGGAGGCACTCATGATTGATCGCTGCAGGCATTTCTTCCAACAGGTCCAGCCAGTCAGATCATAGACTGACCAAGGATATCAGATACGGCGAAACCTATCAATTCACCAGCCGAGTCCCGAAAGTGATCGGATCGTCCTTGATCTGTAAGCAGAACAACAAAGAGTTTGATCACCTGCCACTCTTTGAGCCATGATCTTCATTATCGGGTCAGAGGGTTCTGACATGAAACGGACAACAGGGCGGAATTGATGTAATGAGGATCGCATTACCAGCAACACGGTTCCGCTCAGGAATCAGTCGCAATGGCGGTATCCATGATTGCCATCCAATTTGCCACCATTCCCACTTTCTGGATACCCCCGAGGAAGTCGGTGAAGCAGATTTCAATCAGAAACCCGGCGGTCTGGAACTGACACGCACGGGGTCTTGGGTCTCATCTCAATAACAACCCCAGATTAAAAAGGAAATTCATTTGGAGGAAAAGTCGGAAGAAGAAAGGAAGGAAAAATCTTACTGCTAGTGTGACACACTGACCCCTTGGTTTCCAAATAGCTGATACAGTGAGTGCACTGATGGAGGTCACCACCTCAGCTCAAGGAGGACGATATCGGCACAAGTTGGGATGACACTAGGTAGGCATACTGTACCCAGCCTCGTCATCAATCATCAAAGAAAGGCCTCCAAGGCTCACTGCACAACTGCCCTAATAGCCGTTGGACCGTCTCTGCTTGCCGCTAGTGCTGAGTTTGCCACCACCCGTTCTTTTTAGTCAGGGGCACAAAACAATCCCGACGGCAAATTATTCCATTAATTGAATTATGTACGAGGAAGGGGCTTGCATCTGGTCCTGTTTCTGAGGCTGAATTGGATTGTCTTGTGGAGATAATTATTGTTCGAAGGGATGAATAGTTCAGACATTGCCAATGCAGGGTCCAGGGATGTAATCTCCCAACAGAAGTACGACATAGGAGAAGGGGTATGTATGTTGGTTTGTACAGTCAGCAAGGCTGCCATCTATTGAGTGCACGTGCACAATAGTTTGCCAGCTGGAAATTTATTGATGGCAAAAATAAATAAAAATTACAGGGGCATTGCCTGGCGCCTCAGAACAAAGATGGAGGGACTTGCATACACACCCCTTCCTTTCAGCGTGGTCCAAATGGAAATGGATACCCAAACCTCATGTACCGACCGTTGCTCGGTACAGTCTCAGTGGATATGAATATCGTCGTCCACTCCTATCAAAGGAGTAGACGCTCAAGCCCTGGGTTGGGCCGTGTAGATGCCCAAACCTGCTCACTGACGGGATGTCGTGCATGATGTTTCTGATGATTGTTGTTCGTGTAAGTCCGTTGCATCATAGACCAACTCACACAAAGACCCGGCAAATGGATCAGAAACGATGGATATCATGCAAGTTTGTCACCTTTTCAGACCCAGCGTATTCCTACATGAGCGTCTAATCAGCCAACACATTCAAAGACAGTGGGTGCAAGTGCCCGTGTTGGCTTAGCTATCCGTATAATAGCGGTAGTTTATAGTATTATTAGCCTCTAGTCTCTGCTCAGTGCAGCAGCTTAATAAAAAAAATAAAGTGAACCAAATTGGCGGTAAGCTAAGAGCTAGTTAATAATAATGTGACATCTCCGAAAACACCATTTTCAGCCAAGCCACAGACGGACGAGAACCCAGGAGACACATGTAGCATTGCTCCGTTTATTTCATCAAAGTCCAAGCTTGGCTCTAAAATAAAATCCCGACCTTCCAAATTTCCAAAGAATATTCTACGAGATGGACCGGGCTCTTGTCGGTGTGAGGTGAGGTGATCCAGAATGTCCTCTCGGTAATCGAAGGTCATCCATGCTCTGACGGTGTTGGCCCTGACGCCTCAGTCGGTAAACGATAACGCCAACCATGACCTTTTTCTTTTTGCATTTTTCATGACATCCATGGTCAAGGTGTGGCACCTCATTCCACACCCACAGCCATGGAAGCATGGAACGTCCATAGAACAATTTGAATCCAACCCACATGTTTACAAAGTGACAGCCCGCAGCAAGCAAGCAAAGAAAAATAAGGCCTTGACCATCTGTTCGGAAGTTTCGGAGCTATTGGACTTACACGGACCATTCATGAATCGTTTGGTTCTCAGGTTTTCTTCTTTCAACCCGAAACCCACTCTCTCAACTCACAAACACGCGCTCACCAGGCTCAGGCAGTCAGGGAATGGCGGCATGTGCTGTGCAGCAGATATAGGACCCCTATGACTTCATTTACGATGATCTTTGACCGCACTCAGCGTGATATCGCGCCCCGAGCGCTCGCTTCGAACGCACAGTCACAATCGCGGTGAGATGAGGTCTTTTTGATTAGGTCTACATACAGTACGGACCACAGGAGTGGGATTAATAATAAAAACGAGCACAACAAAAGAATGCGAAGCGAGATCTGCTACATACATAAAATAATGGGGTCAACCGATGGATGCTCAGAGTGGAGGTTTCATTTCACCTTAAGAGCATGCATGCCTTGAATACGAATAAGCAGTCCTTTCTCCCCCCCTCTCTCCTGTGGGGGTTACAAACAACGTTGACCATATGTACACCGTTAAATGCTGAGCCTCAGTGCCAAGACCATGAGAAAAAAAAAAAAAAGAGAAACATTCAATGCATGGGTCTCCGAGTTGTCGCTCAGGGAGCATGAAAATATACTGGTAGCTTTAGAAGACGGTACCAAAATAAACTTAGTAAAGAGTCCCCTAAGATTAGGCTACCTAAATTACTTAAATCTTTTTGTGACTTAGGATCGGGGTCCTGAGTTTTCTTTCCTCCCTTAGGTTGTATACCGCAACGTTGCCGGCACAGTCGGGATTAAGGTCAGAGCTGGGCAACAGCATCGTCACAAGGCTAAGAGTGTGAGTCATCCAAGACCCCAGATGTAGGCAGGTATCAATCTACTGGGGGTACAGAAGTGCATGATTGACTGGGGAAACACAGTTGGCAGGCAGGGATACAGATCCGGAGTCTGGGTTGGGCAGTGTCACCTGCGAACCACTCAACATCAAACCCCGGTGTAGGTATCGAATACGTTGCCGTGTAATGTTTTTGAATAGGTAGGTTGTGTAAGTGACCGTGAATGTAGGGCTGCAGAATGTATGTATCCGTACCGAAAGAATAGAATAGAAGGGAATATAAGCAACGAAAAAAGAAAGAGGCGGCGGCACAGCAATACCACGAGACATTGATGCATTCGATATGCCCCAGGCGAAACAGATCTGTAAGAATAATCCCATGCTTTGTAAATGGCTTACACGGCCAGACGGCTTAGCGGTACTATTTTGGTCTTCTCCGTCAGTCCAAGGAACCTCGTAAACCACGACATCGCCGTCTCACTAAGCAACATGACACGGGAAAAACCGTGTTGTAGCCAGGCACAGGCACGCAGATTACGGTAGTCCTCCTTTACACTTTTGGCCTTCTCAACTGTCGGGATAGGTTGAGAACAAACGGCAAAGCGAAGGTTTTTTTTCACCACTGGTTAGAAGAGCACTGGAATGCTCGGTACGCTTCTACCGAAGGCGGCCCGCGTCTTGAGCCCGTCAGACCAATACTACACCTCTATTCTCCCTATTAAAGTTTTCTATGACACGGAGATAGGTGAAGTGCGTTAGAGGCTCGCCAGCCGTGGTGCCTAGGCTCGCGGAGAGTTCTGGGCCGCGAAACCGGTGCGATATGCCGAATACCAGTAGAAGCAGGGAGTAACCTGAAACGAATACGTTTATTTTCAACGACGGCGAACACATCACTAGCCTACGCCGTAATAGTCAGAAAATCAGGTGGGATTTCCGATATGGAAAAGAAATTACCCTCCATTGCTTGCTTGGCCATAGACAGAAACATGCCAACTTGGACAGACAAACACGTGTTGTTACACGCCAGTGTTAGGTTGTATCGCGGCATGGGTGGTATGGTATCGTGTTATAGATCTGAGACCTTTTGGCACCAACAACCGAGACAGATGATCGGTCAGTGTAAGTTAAGTTACGTTAGAGGTAAAAATTCGTACATATGACACCAACGTAACTATGGATATCCCCCCGCAATCGAAATAATTGTCCTTGGGGGTCTGGACTTGCATCTATCAGACCGACAGCAAGCATGAAGGCCCAAGTACGGAGTATTAATGCAGCTCCTATGTAATTAGTTCGATAGTTGATGTATATCGGTCAGCCAATATCATATCCACATACCAAGTTGCTTCTTTTCAGCGGTCAAGATCTCGCCTGCAGACATCCATGCCTGCATACTCAGCCCTAATCAATGTCGTTGAGAGAGAGCCAGTAAGCTGACGATGGAATTTCGCAAATTGGTTGACCCATTTGTATTTGTGTGTGACATGAACCAAGCGGTGACAGAAAACCGCCTCCCCCTGGTCTCAACTTTTCCAAGGCGTTTGGTTTGGTGAGATTTGTGTCTATTTTTTACCAACGCTTCATCTCAACTCACATGTGAACGGGGGCATGACAGTCAAGGTTCAGGCTCATGGACCACCGAAATTGGACGTCATTCAGCGAGCATCAAATACCCTGGGCAGCATATCCACCTGAGAGCGAGCTTAGGCGAGGAGGGCTAGAGCGTAATCTCAATCTTGTGCAATTGGCCAGGGTGAAATTCTTCGAAAGCTTCCATGCGACGTTCTATACCAGGATTTTCTGTGGAACCCCCAACAAAGAACCAGTCTTTCTCCAGCTTCGCCTGTTTCACACTGCTTGGCTGACGAGGATCGCAGCCGTCTAAGCCGTTCTGCCAGCCAAGATGGGCGTCGACCACTGCGTCTTCCCTGAATTGCCTGTTTTGTCAAAATGAATAGCGCTACCAACTGGATGGCTGCCACGGAGAACATAAAATCAAACGGCTCGGTAGCCGGACTCGTTGGAATGAATCAGTACAGACCTTACTGGCTGGTCTGGATTGATTTTCGCTGTAGATTTTTTTTTTCGATGGTAGTCGGGTTTCGTTTTCCTGAGTTGCTCTCCTTGGGGAACTAACCTAGAGTTTTGGTGCGCCTCCACGGCGGAAGCCGGTTCCTAAGATTTACACTGGCGGATTGATAGCGCTGGGCCAAAGTATACGCCGGCTCATGATACTCGTGGCCTTTGGACGCATCAATTGGATACCCAGTATCCGTACCGGTAACAGTCAGCTTTGAGTTGACTGCATCGAACATCGCTTCTACGAGCTGCTGGCTGTGCTACATTGGCAGCCTGCTAGGCAGCCCAGCTGATCTCTCGATATCCAATAGAAGGCTGATAATGCGCCGTAGGAAGCAAGGAATCGTCATAATGGGCATTTACAAAGTGCCCCCGTTATTGCTTTTTTGGGGTCGACCGGCATTCAAAAGTCCAATGGGCGTGTCGTACAAGCAGATGATTGAGAGTGTCGTATTGGTAGAGACTGACTACCTTTAGGCTGGGCAGTGAGAGTAAACTGCTGTGCTGTACGAGCTAATTGATGCACATTTGCATCTGCAGCATCGGTGAGGACAAACACAATACCTACAGTAGGTAGAGACTGAAAATGTGGCCGAGCACATTGCATTTGTGCTACTGCATGCACAGGGTTCAGGAGACCCTCCGGCACGCAATTAATTGTGAGTTGCAATATTAATTAATTATTGAATGAAATGGTGGATTTTACTGAATTACTGGGCGCTGTGTTGTGCGACAGGGGCTGGTTACTGATGACTTGGCTTGACTGCTAACTTAGAAAGGGACTCCATGTCTTGTTATTGTATGCCATCGACCGTTTGCTTGTTTCAATTTCCGTATTTCTATTTTTTGTCACTATCCGTTTTACTAAAGACTTGCAAATGAAAAGGAGACTATGTAGGAGGTGCATCGTATTCTCTTACACAGCACCAGAATAGCCTGGAGAGAAAACCAAAGGCTCGGCTGTCAATTGACTGTCCGCTTGCTTCAGGTGTCCGGCCGGCTCAGGTACCTAGGGCCAAAGTACCTCAACTGACGTATCTACCTCGTACGAGAGAGCCTTAGCTCCATCCTGACCTCCATTTCACATTTCAGCGTGGCATGGCCCACGCCATGGCATGGGTATAGGGGGTGTGTGTCCTGGAGCGGGTCCTCATCATCTCCTGGAGGGCTGAGGGCGTGCAGACACACCCCCTAATTCTCTTCTCTAGCCCCCCCTGTCTCTGTCTCCAAGTGGTGCCCTGTGTCTTGCGCCCTGGCTGCCCTGGCTGGGCTGCTTCACCTCAGATTACCTTTTGGCTAGGAGCTTGAGCTGGGCTGGAGGCACAAACCAAACACCAGAGTGCCCTGGCCAGGAATATTAAAAGGGCAGCGACCTCCCTCTTCCCCACGACTGATCATTCACATCATCATCAGACTCAATAAGACTCTATTCAGGCATTCACTCTTGGCCTCTACTAGCTCACTTGCATCAAGTCAACTTACAAACACTCGAGCACTTACACACTACTTACAACAACTACTACTACTTGATCGATATACTCGGATCAACTCAACCACCAAACAACATCATCTACATCTGGAACTGAGCTATCTTCACTCGGTTCTCAAAGTACATCAACTACCAACTCGAAGCTTCATCTTCAACAACTACCATCAACATGCCTGCTCAACGACCTTCGCAGCTTCCTCCCTGCCCCGGCCCCCCTCCCAACCGACCTCTGCCTGCTCTTCCCAAGCGAGGTTAAAGCATCAATATCGACAGTATAGACAGTTAACCAGCATTTGATCTGTCTTGGGGGGTTTCAGCCTCTTTCTCCGGGATCACGCAACCACCACTACATGGCACCAACAGGCAGGCTCTTGGCTCCAGCTCTTCTCGTCCTCGGTTACACAATAGCAAAGGACAAGGTTCGCCCGGCTGTTGCGACCTCCCGCGCCGCATATGCACATGCGAACTACTACGACTGAACCCCTACATGCACATCACATAATCTATCATAACCACTATGGGTTTTGGTATGCAATGCAAGCCGCCTGCATCAAAAATACTACCGCCTTTCGACTGGTTCATCCGTCGAATCAAACAACCTGCTTTTACCGGATCTTCCTGGCCACTTTTGCCCAGGCATTTCGCGACCCGGTCAATTCACCAACATCGTCCCTTATGGCTGGACCGACCGGACTCTTCAACTTCACTTCTTTGCTTGCGCCCTTCGCTAAAGCGCATCACCGTTACAATACCCTTTAGTACACTATCTAATAACCTTTTTACTACCACCCTTTCTCTACTTCGTTCATAACTATTTGGGAGGAATTTGTTCCACGGTCTTTCAAGGGAACTGTATCAATAGACAGGCATTATCACGGCGTCTCACAACATACACCGCATTGCTCCACTATCTTTGGCATTGCGCGCATGTGGGCTTATTGTTTTTATGATGAACACGTTGGTTGGGAACATAGATATCATTTGGGATGGGGGTTGGCTATTTCCACCCGATTATCCTCAGGAGCAAATGGGATTACCTTATGTTTATGTCCACTGATCACTCAGTGTTGACGGAAATGGAACGAGATACCAGGACACTTTTTACGCGAACTCAATCAAACTTGAAATTGCCCCTAAACAAACATGATTCAAAAGAGTGACATTTGTCTCGCAACGATAACTCGATATGTCTTCCCTCCTTCTTTTTCATTTTTCTCTTGCTTCCCGTGTCTCTCTTTGCGAATCTCCGGACCCGAGAATTGCTCGGCGGACGGAACACTCCAGGGCTTGATTCCCTAAAGAGTGAAATGTCAATTGCGTTGCTCAGATTACCATGACCCCCTGTCTCGATAGCGCCTCGTGATCTTTAGTATCCTTGCCCAGTACGTAGCTCCCTTGCATCGTACAATTTTTGTCATTGTTCATTAACTTATGCCTAAGCTGGGTTTGGCTCCTGGGCATTGCCAGGCACAGGCACAGAAACAGCAGTTCGCTTTCCCTGCATCCAATAGCAGTTCTCACCCTTTGATGCCTACGCCGCGCTTCTGCAGCGTCGATCCGAACAGCTGACGCTCGCCTCAACGACAACTGAAACTTACAGGGCCCCTTTACCAGGGGAACCTGACTGCTTGCGCAATACAGTACTGCGGCTGCCCTGAAATGTCTAGCGATAGTAGTGATAATTGCCATGTACTATCATGTCTTGCCCGTCTTCAACTGCGGCCGGACATGCCCGTGGCTTACAAGGTAAGAAACCCGGCGCTGATCGTCTCCTTTTCCCCAAGTTGGAGATGTCACCGGGGTGAGGGGCAGACAAAGACGAGATTCATCAAGTCGTCATCTTTTAAAGAGAAAAACTCGTTCGCTTCGCCTAGTTCCCCTCGAGGTGTGATCTGATCTCCCCTAAAAGAGCGACCTAACGTTTAGTACAAGGTACGGCACACTGTAACTCTTTGGTGCGGAATGGCATCGGAATCAATCCAATGACAATCCAGCGAACATTAGTGTTTTTCTTTGTCTTTTATGTCCGGTCCTGAGCCGGCGCGACGCCAGCGGGAGCCTCTCAGCCTTCACAACCGCAATTGGTTTGTTGGCCGACCCTACTCAAGTTGGTAGGTTATCATCGATAATTATCCTAAGCAAAGAGTGAGACGGGCTGATAGTTAGTTGGATTCCAAGTCCACGGTCGAGAGCTAGCCAACAGGTTGGGATGATCCATGATTGGTACCAGCTGAAGGTGAAGAAATCCAAGTTCATGGTATTGGAGTTCTGGCTTGTAGTAGTTTGCTTGCTCCTATTGTTTGTTTGCCTCTGCCACTCTAGACTCTCACAGTGATAATCATTTAAAAGATGATCGTGCACATCGAAAATGATGAAACAGGCGGTCACGCCCGTCAAAGCCGTGTGAGGCTGCTTATCTTTGACATATTTGGATCGTCTAATTACCATGTGGCGAATGGCCAAATCTTTTGCTCCATCACCCTCGTCATGTTCCTGTGCCTGTCTCAAAGATTGACGATCGCTGTCAATGTCCGTTTTGTTACCGCTTCAGGGGTACGGGTGAAGATTACCGACAAAGGCCTGACTGTCCGTCGAAATAAGGAGCTGAACGAAGATCACTCGTTACCATCGGCCCAATTACGCAATGGATGAATGGCACAAGCTAGCTGTAGTGAGCAGTGATTTAGTGGTGCCTCAATACCTGGAGTTTAGGCTTTGTGGCATCCTACCCTTCCGCTCTGCTATGGCGGTTGGTGTAAGTTTGTTGGTGAGACGTTCCCATTGATGTGGCTCCATATCGACCACTAGTATTTGAGAGGAGTTGTTGAAACACCAACGTACATACCGTAATCTTGCAGCTCTTGTCTATCTTATCTATCTCCGAAACTCTGGGTTCTTGTTTGATATTCGTTCAGCCAACAGCGAAACAGCGCTGTGAGGTTGGTATGCAGATCAGACCTGGTTGTCAAAGTATGTCTAGTATGTCTCCTGGATAGGAATATGATATGTCCCCGAAGTGGGTACAAATGGCTTCAGGGACTCAGAACGGGAGAGTCAGTCACTTTGACAAGGCAAAACCTCAGGGAGCAAGAAAGCATCAGACCTTAATATAAGGCGTCAAAATAAACCCAGCAAAAGGTTGCCTTAGCTTAGTAAAGATATCCTAAACTTATGCTAAGTTACCTAAGTTTTTTTATGATTGAGGATCAAGGTCCCGAGTTTTCTTTCCTCCCCTAGGCAAAGCTGTTTCCATGACATGAAAAGTCAATGGTTATGATATACCAGATCAGGATAGCACTTCGGGCTCGAACTTGGCCGACAGGACGGGAGGCTGTATCATGTTAAAGCCCGACCCGATGGTGTGGAGGCCAGACAAAAATACTATACAGATTATCAAATTGAAATACTGAGAGAATTTAGAGTTCTGTCATAGTAGAATTAACCTTTGCTATGCAGTATTTTGTCACTTATAGACGAATTATGGAGTAGGTAGAGGCGCGAACATCAATCAATCACGTGGCTACGCGCTGTCACTCATAGCCGGCGGTGCATTTTGCTAGGCGCTGCCTGGGCTAGTCGAATAGAGACAAGAACAACCACAAGGCTGGCGTTTGTGAAGCCTTCAAGAGTTCCCCGACCTCGAGGATCAACTAAGTTTTACTTGGGTGATATTGGCGTATCGCCACGGGATCTATCACGAAACTCTATACAATCTCCCCGCCTCAGACTAACGCGCGCTTCCCGTTACTGCGGACTGAATCCCGCAATCATACAACCTTTTGCTTTCGGAGCACATGACGTCTGTGGTATAACTATAGACAACCTGGGATAGCTTCAAAGCCTGATCATCGGACCCTGGTCAACCATGTTAGACCTTCACGTATGGGGCTCCGCCTTTGGTCTTCCGTCCATTGACCCCGAGTGCCTTGCTATCATCACATACCTGCATAGCAGCCTCCCTGTATCAGCCTGGCGCCTGATTCCAAGCAACGATCCTTCCGTCAGCCCGTGTAGTATGGCTTCCCATTACCGTTGCCTTGACTGAACCCTGTCTTGCTGACCGTTGCAACCAGATACACTACCAGCATTGTATCATGAGGGCGTATGGGTATCAGGCTTCGGTCCTATTGTCGAGTACTTGACTGACAAGTCCATCGGTGACAATCTGGATACTGGCCTGACCGAAATTCAGCAGGCTGATCGTGTTGCATATGCCGCCTTCTTGTCTGCGCACGCTGCTCCATTGCTGGATCTTTCACTCTACGTCTCCGCTGCCAACTGGTCAGCCACAACCCGGCCAGCCTTCAGCACTCTATTGTCTTTCCCATTGACATGGACAGTTCCACCACTGCTCCGCGCCGAGGCTGTCAAACGTGTTGAGCACCTGGGCTTTGCTGATATGGATACCGACTTTGACCCCAATGGCGGCCTTCACCTATCCTCCGGGAGAGATGCTTTACCAGAGACATTCCGAAGGCACATTCCTGTGAGGACAAAAAAGACGATTCATGAAGAAATGACCCCTGAACAAGTAGTTCTTATAAGGTTATATGGAATCACAGAAGACTGTCTCACTGTGTTGGACGATTCCCTTGAAGGGGGGCCCGAGGAGAAGATGCATGGCTTCTTCAAGGGTACAGAAATCTCATCTTTGGACTGCTTAGCCTTTGGCTATCTCGCTTTGATGCGTGATGCGCCCGTACCAAGATCTTTCTTAAAGGATTGGCTCATGAAGAAGACACCCCGGTTGTCCACGTTTGTTGACGGTATGAAGACAAGATGTCTGGACAAGTCCAAACCCTTGCCGTGGGTTGAGCCTGGTAATAACACAGTCTTACGCATTGGAAGCCGAACTCTCGACAGTATCCTTCACAACGTTCCTGGTCTGGGCGATGAGTATGCGACCGAAGTGCGAAGACGTGCTGAAGGAGGTATCACTGGCATTGATGCCAGATCCCTCATGTTGGCATTGAGTCTCCTTGCCACAGGTGCAGCTCTTGGCTATGGCTACCACACATACAAGGCACTACAGCCATTTGGATCACGAATACAAGTGTGGCATTCACACAAAAACTATTCGAAACTCAGCGAATTTGGTGCGCTGGGTTCCATGTTGGGCAGCGTATTAGGAGGACCAGTGGAAACAGCTAGACCTTCTCACCCGCCAAACCAGGCTCGGTTCGTCGAGACCGATACAGATGTGGACTAGGAATGATGATAATGATGTAAAACTATTGTACGTTTATGTAATAGACAAACCACTTCCAAATACCCTCTATCAGAGGGATAACTCCAAAGCACGTTCCCTTCCCATGATCTAGATGTTGCGAACTATTCATCATAATTTTTCTGAGGGCCTACCAGGCCCACTGCCACTGCGACTTCACATTGGATCTCCTTTGTGTCACGATTTATATCTGTCTGATCTCTTTGCCAACCATCTCAGGTCGTTCGATTTCCCACTCATCTCGCAACACAGCGAAAGTGAGATCTGTCACCAACAGACTCTGACCCAAACTCCACACAAGAGTGATGGCATAGAAGAAATTGGCGTTGCCGCTTCCTGCATAGATCCAGAGGTGGTAAAAAGCTGGTCCAAGGAATGTTGCGTACAGCAGCGTAGAGGTGGTAACAAAAGCGTACCGCATGAGGGGGAAAACATGTCGGAATAGAGGGACCACGGATAGGAAGAGGCTGGCATCCGCAAGCGAAGGGTAAGGCTTGAAGATGGAGAAAATGCCCAGTAGGATGGTCAAGACAGCCAATGGCTGGGGGCGGAGACGGATAGAGAGGGCTGCAGGATAAGCTGCAAGATGCAGCCAGAACACGCCTAGGAAGAAAGCTCTAAACGAGTCAAACATCTCAATGAAGAAATACCACCACAGTCCCACGTTAGGTGTGAGATCGGATAACGTCAATTGGATGCCATATGTGCGAGTCAGGAACTCCCAAGAATTGTTGGCAAGCAAAAAAGACATGCCTAATAACGAAACCACACACCCCAGCACAACAGCGACGTTAGTAGCTGCAAACTTAGTGATACAAGCAATCCTACGCTTCTCAACTTGGCAATCATAGGCAAGGAGAACAAGCGGAGGGAGGAGAAGGATAGGGTACATAGACAAATAAGATGCGAAAGAGATTGCGACCATGGCGTTGAAGGGAGATCCTTGGATAGCTTTGGCGATGGCAAGGAGAATGGCGCAGTTGGTGAAGACGCCTGTTGACCGTCCTATACATGTCGCAATGGTGTATGGGTTGAACAAGAAGCTGGCGCCTATTAGTTTCGATATATGAAGCTCTGAGTCAAAATACCCCTTACCCAGCAGCGATTGCAACACTACCAAACTTATTGGCACGGCGCGGCGATGTAAATAGCTTCGAGTTGCCCGCAACACCCGACTCAGCAATTTTATACAGAGCCTCGGCGCTGAGGAGGTCGACGGCGATGTAGAGTAGGTGTGTGAAGATGGGCCAGCTCTTTACGTTGGGGAGCAGCGAGAACAAGGGCAACAGAAGAGGAGCCTGGTGGAAGACACCACCATCGTATGGCGAGACATTATTCGTATACAGGAATAGACCTTCTTGTACTTGGGGGTTTGTAAGTAAGCTACATTCGATGCTCGTTATGCGACGACCGGTTGAGACTTACATCGCTTGAAGCTTGTGACGGGGGTGGATATCTCGACGCGACCTGTGAGAAGATCGGGCAGGCCAGGGAAAGCAAGGAATAAGATAAGTCGGAGCAGGGCAGCGCCGGCAAACACGCTGGCTTTGCCTCGCAATGTCATTGTGTCTGACATTGCATGCCTCCAGCGAGTATTGTTGGTAATAACAGCTTTGGAGGAGGGTCGCGATACAGTTGAATTGGAGGCCACTTGGCTGGTTGAGCTCCTGTCCTTGCTTGGCGGCCCCTCCACCTTCGGGATGTACCTGCGACGGGAGAGGGGCCGCTGGAAGAGCCGCCGCAGGAGCTTTCCATTTCGCCAGAGCTCGATAACAGCTCCACTGTATTCGCTGGATTGGCGATGCCAGGCGCTGCAAATGCGCTTAAGGGTGCTGAACATGTCCCCGGGCGGTGAGCGTCCCATCACCCAATGAAAAGCCTCCGTCTGTGGTCTAGCGTCAGATCAAGGCGGTACAAGCTGGCATAAAATTTGACGTTGGAAAAAAAAGTTGAAAGATGGTTAGGAAAAAGTGCCCCGCTGGTTTCGCAGAGATACAACCAACCACCAACACTACCACATCTCCAATCAACAATGCCTCGGATAAAGAAGAAGGGAAAGGCCGGCGCGGCCAAGAACTACGTTACTCGAAACCAGGCGATTCGAAAACTTCAGATCAGCCTTCCCGACTTCCGAAAGCTGTGCATTTGGAAGGGAATCTATCCTCGCGAGCCCCGAAGCAGAAAGAAGGTTTCCAAGTCTTCCACCAGCTCAACTACCTTCTACTACACCAAGGACATCCAGTATCTGCTCCACGAGCCGCTGCTTCAAAAGTTCCGCGATCAGAAGGTTCTTGAGAAGAAGATCTCTCGTGCCCTCGGTCGAGGCGATGTCACTGACGCCGCTCGCCTAGAGGGCAATGCTTCGCGACCTGAGAAGACAGGAAAGCCTCGCTATACTCTTGACCATGTCATTCGCGAGCGCTATCCCACATTTATTGACGCGATCAGAGATCTTGATGACTGCTTGTCAATGCTCTTTTTGTTCGCCAACTTGCCTTCCACCTCTTCGGTTCCCGCTAAGATGATTGCCCGTTGCGAGCGCCTGTGCCTAGAGTTCCAGCACTACCTCATTGTGTCGCAGAGCGTTACCAAGTCATTCCTCTCCATCAAGGGTATCTACTATCAGGCAAACATCCAGGGCGAGGAGGTCCTCTGGCTGGTTCCTTACAAGTTCAACCAGCGCGTCGTTGGCGATGTCGACTTCCGTATCATGGGCACCTTTGTTGAGTTCTATATGACCCTCCTTGGCTTTGTCAACTTCCGACTGTACACCTCTCTTGGCCTCAAGTACCCTCCCAAGTTCGACCAGGCTAAGGATGAGGCCGGTGCTGAGCTCGGCGCTTTCACCCTCGAGGGCAAGACCTTGGTTGGTGCCGACGAGAAGGAACAAAAGACATTGGAGGCTGCTGAGCACAAGCCTGACCCCAAGGTTCAGGCTGCCGTCAACAAGGTCATCAAGAAGATCAAGGGCAACGATGATGATGAGTCGACGGCAACGACCGAGAACCAGGTTGAGGGCGAGGATCAGGAGGCTGGTGTAATTGATAAGTTTGAACCTGCAGTCTCTGGTGGCGATATTCTGCCCCAGCCTTCTAACACTGGAAACAACCCCAACAGCCTCTTCTCCAACCTCACCATCTACCTGTCCCGCGAAACCCCACGACAACCCCTCGAATTCCTCCTCAAGTCCTTCGGCTGCAGACGTGTTGGCTGGGATGCTGTTCTCGGCGATGGCGCTTTCACCACCAACGAACTTGACCCTAATATTACTCACCAGATCGTTGATCGACCTCCTATCCAGGCTTCTGCTGAGGATGAGGTTGATGGCGACGACAGCCAGACATCACAGAAGCTTGCTGCCAACCGACGAGTCCCAGGACGAACATACATCCAGCCTCAATGGGTTTGGGACAGTGTCAACGACGGCGAGCTGAAGGAGCCTCACCTGTATGCTCCTGGGGCTGACCTTCCTCCCCATCTAAGCCCCTTCGTAAGGAACGTCCAAGGTGCATATGATCCCACTGTTCCTCTAGAGGAGCAAGAGCCTGAGGCTGAAGCCATTGAGGCCCAGAGCGATGGTGAGGATGAGGTTGATGATACTGCTGAGGGTATGGATGTGGCTGGTTCTGATGAGGGAGAGGGTGACGAGGATGACGAGTTTGGTGGCTTTTCTGCAGACGAGCAAGAAGAGGGCGAGGAAGAAGATGATGCAGAGCAACGGCAAGACGAGCTTGAGGCTGAGCTCACTGGTGGTGCTGTCAAGACCAACACAACGAACGCCAAGGCCAAGGCTAAGGAGGACGCTCGCAAGGCCCTCACCAAGAAGGCTCGCGAAGAGGCTGAGGACCTTGAGCGCGCCAAGGGTATGCTCAGCAAGAAGAAGAGAAAGCTGTATGAGCAGATGGTGTACACAAACAACAAGAAGAATGCCGAGGACCAGAAGCTACGGGCCAAGAGGAGAAAGTTCGAAAAGGAAAAGGCCACCAAGGGCAAGGGCAAGGCTTAGGCGTAATGTTAAGGCGCTGTTTTATACCATTCCTATAGATTTCAAGTTGTACGCGATTAAAAGCATTTATTGAGTTGGTTATACGCAAATATGTGCTGAGCAAATGCTGTGTCAGTGAATGTTGTCTCTCACTCAGGTGGATAGCCTGCCTGGCTTTTTACTTTGCGACGCACCTCTGAAAAAACTTGAACTTCTCAACTCACCCCAAATACTGCCTCAACCATCCTGGCAGAATATTGCCCGCGAATAATGTGATTTCTGGCGATTGATCTTCATCCGAGTAATTATATTTACGCATCATTCTTACCGCCTTTCCGCCAAGATGGAAGCAAGCGCTACCGCCTGGGAGTTAGACAGCGATGAGATCGCATCTATCGCCTCCGAGGACTTGCACGAACATAGACCGAATCGCTGGACGGGGGCTAAATCGACATGGCGCACTCTGACGGAAGAGGACAGGCTTCTCTGGCAATCAATGAAGCAGATTCAAGATCAGGATCTCGCAGTGCATTTATACAATGCTTTTGCGCTAAAGCGGCGAGGCCGAAATCCGGAGACAGCACAGGATTTAGTCGTCAAAACAGTGAGTCGATATCATCTTTTATGCCACAAGTAGTATGCACTGACAATGAAACTTAGGAATCTGGTGAAGAAGGTGTTTGGGCACCACCCAAGGCATGGACTGCATGGCCACTCAAACATAAACATGTGCCCAAGGAGCGCTTCACCAACGAACAGCACGACGAAGATGACCATTTCACATTCCGCAGAAATGAAGAGATACTCCCCAGTACTGAGCTCGAGGAAGAGATATCTGCTTCTATATTGAGAACTGCCAAGCGTCGGTTTCGCAGGAGGAAGAGCAAGATGGCCAAACCGTCCATCGAAGATGAGTCCGCGCCTCTACATAACGAGAGCGGCAACAGCACACCTGATCCTTTGTCACGCGAGTCTTCTGCCAAGCCCGACAATGATGAAGGCAAAGAAGAGGATGAAGACGAAAAGATGGCTGTCGATGAAGAAGATGGTCGGCGTATACGAAGTAATCCCAAAACTTACGAACCAGTCGAGTCTACCAACGACGAGGCATCATATGCCCTCTTACGCCCATCAACACGACACATTTTATCACAGCTGGACAATACACTAAAAATACTTCATAATTCACGTATCACAGGCATGAATTATCTCTCTGATTCTTCGACTGAAGAGGAGTCAGATAACCATAGCCAAAGTGGGCAAAAGAGGTCTCGTGGTCGTCCGCGAAAAAATCTACATGAGGTTGACACATCTGCATCTACCTCACCATCAGGAGCTGGTAAACCCAGCAGAAGAGGTCGCCCCCGAAAAGTCCATGTCCCTCGCGCTGGAGAATCGCATGAAGAGATGCTTCAGCGTGTTGCTCGTGAATCTCATCGAAAGATCCCCTCGACGCTTGAAGACAGAGATGCAGCTTTCGAGGAGTGGATCCGCAAAGGTGACGAGATCATTGAGCGAGAGCGATCACGATCTCTATCGTTGAAGCGAGCGACTTCTCAAGGAGCAGAGACGGAGGAGGAATCAGTAACAGGAACAAACGTTGAAAGGAAGCTCTTAAGATGGGGACTGCGTGATTGGAGCGATGTGCTGGGCGCAGCTGCTATAGCGGGTTTCTCAGGCGATGTCATTGCGAGAGCAACACGAAGATGTGCTGATTTGTTTGGCGAAGGAATGGTAGTGAGGACGCTGAACGAAGTGCCTACCACTAATGATAAAGGCACCACTTCCGTCGAGTATCGTCCTGAGCCCATCCAGCTATCCTACTCGGATGAAGAAGCCGATGACGAAAGCGATGATGCCGCAGATCTCATACAGCGCCGTATCGCATCTCGCCAAGCCTCTCTCGCATACTCAAGTCGCAGCCCAGACTCCGTTAGAAGCCCCAGCCGTCACTCAACGCGCTCTCCAGGGCCATCATCAGCCGTCCGGTCTCCAAGCTCCCGCTCCCGCTCCAACTCTGCAGGTGGAATGTTATTTTGCCCAGTTCCCTCGTGCGACCGCGCAGCACAGGGTTTCGCACGCAAAGCAAACCTCCGACGGCATATGGAGCTTATACACCAGGGACAGACGGAAGAACTAGACAGTGACGAGGAGGTTACAGGTGCTGTGCATGTGGATGGCTTCCTCAAGCCTATTGTGCCAGGAAGGGGCTGGAGAGGCGAGGACACTATTCAGAGGAAGAGGAAGAGATTCTACGGCGATAATCCTGGGATGAGCCGTGAGATGAGTTATGACGAAGAGGATTTGTCCTCATGAAACAAGTGTAATTCAGCGTGCCACTATTTAAACGACCTTCTTTCTGTCCTAAATAACGAGTGAAACCTGTTTGGTTGGTTCGTACATTACTTACACATGGCATACATACATGGCATATAGTAAGTACAATGCGAATATCTAGTATAAAAGAATTAATGATTTCACATCTGATCGTACCTCTCCTTTTCCCTTTCTCTAGTTGTACGTGCCCCTAATGAAGCAGATAAAAAGGTAACAAAGCTTCGATACAGGTGGAAGAAACAACAAAAGAGAAACTCCGGTACAGGGAATCGAACCCTGGGCTCCGCGGAACTGATCTCTCAAGTTATGAGAGCGCGAAATGTTAGCCACTACACCATACCGGATGATGTTGCCTATAACACAAGGCCTGGAATTTGATACCACAATGCCTAGGCAGGCAACCCAGTCAAGCTGACGTTTGTTTAGCTGAGACCGAAGTAGTTGAGAGACAGCGCGGACGGAGAGTGCAGACAAGAGAGACCAAGAGACCAAGAGACCAAGATGATATGAATAGCATTCCTTACTTTAATTGTCTAAAAGTCAAAGGGTATCAAGTACTCAAATAACCCTACAACGAAAACCCAGACAACAAACAGTGCTGGGAATCGAACAATGAAGAAACCCACCCATACATAGCGATGGTTCCCTACAACGCCCCAAACTCCCAGATCCAAAAAAGGCCCTACAAACAAAGGAACAGTGACAAACAGTGTCGTGTATAAGAGTTTCAGTTGAGCCTTGGACTCTTTCTCCTAGACAGACTCTCCTCAAGCGCGGTTGGAAGCATATTCTCGCCGCCCTCAGAGATGATGGGATCCCTGACTCCAACCTTCTTGGCGCTGCGAGTCACTCGCGTGCTGCGCTTAAACAGTGGCAAAGTGCGCTCAGGGGGCATAGATATAATGCTGGCGCGAGGATCGAAGCCAATGGATCCCGTTGTGTGATTTGGTACATTGGGGTTCACTTCGCGAAGGCTTCCGGCCAGACCTATGTGTTCAGGGGCACTAGCATTGGACATGCGAGAGGGCGGAGGCCGGACTGGCGATGTCATCATTTTCTGGGGGCAGTCAAGGTCAGCAAAGACCATGGTGTTATCCCTATCAGATGCGTCACGATCCTTGGTCGGTGTAGAAACCTCGTCGATGCGTGAAATGATGAGATCGTGATCTTCAGTGCGAGGAAGGTCAGTGGGGTAATGATATTGGACCTTGGCTGGTGTTTCACCAGTTGGCTGGTATTCTTGGAGGGCCGCGCGGGTAATATCTTCGCGCAAATTTGCCAAAGGTTGGCAGAGCTGATCATTGAGTGGTTCCAAGCCATCTTGAAGATCACCAAGATCGAGCTCCATCTCCTCGCCCAAGTTCTTGACGCGGTCAAATGTAGATTTGAAGTGCGATGAAATGTTTCCGAAAGACTCCTCCACAGTATTGGACAACGATTGAACGGACACGCTGTGAGACTCGTGGTGATGGCCGTTCTCAGTCTTTGCGCGACTGACAAAGTCGTCTAGGGCTTCCATTTGAACATCGAGGTCCTTGATTTGCTCGTCGACAACACGGACAGTCTCGGCATGAACAGACTTGGCAGTAGCTTGGATGGAGCTGCTGTGGTCACTGGCAGCTGTCCATTCATCCTTCAACTTCGTCTTGAGCTGCTCACGAGACTTCTTGACCTCGTCCAGCAGCTCACCCTCCCTGACATCCCACGTTGACATACCCTCGCCATATGTATGGACGGCCAGCTCCAAGTTGGTGCTGGTGGCTGTGATGCTCTTCTGGATCTGTGAAGCTCTGTCGTGAAGTCGTGATTCCTGAGCGTCGGCATGGGTGTTGATAAGAGCTGTTATTTGAGTCATGAGCTTCTGACGTTCATCAACGGCTTGGCGACGCTCCTCCACTAGGGCATCTTGAATTCGCGAAGAGATTGTAGCATTTTGTAGCACAATCGTGTTTGTTGCTGCTTGGAGCTGTCGCTTGAGGTTGTCGCACTCAGCTCGCTGAGCAGTGATGTGCTTAACGAGATCCTCGAAACTGGACTTGAAGTCTTTTCCAATAGCACTGTAAGAGTTGTGAAGCTGTAACCTGTCAGAATATGACCTCTAAAGCTGTAACACAGAAGCTTACCTGTCCGTGGAACGCAGTCATCTCATTCAACATATCTGCCGCTATCCTCTCGGCAGAATGAGAGATAGACTGCAGGCTCTCACCCATTCGCTCCTTGACCGTGTCACGAACAACCTTGATCTCCTCCAAAACCTCGTCCATATCCTCCTTCGACTTCTGCTTCGACTGGAGCAAGTCCTTCTTCGACTGAGTAAATGTGCTCAAGTGCTCATCGAGGAAAGTTTGTGTAGTCGATAGCTTGCGCAGCTCCTCATCTACAAAGTTCTCCATGCGCTGTCCGACACTTGCAATATGTTCTTGCTGCTCCTCCTGGAACTCGTTGATTCGACGCTCGACCATGGAGGTAACATCAGCAACCTGGTCTTGAGATGTTGTCCATGTGTTTCGGTTGATCGACTGAAGGTCCGACTTTCGCTTGTTCTTGGCATGAAGACCACCAACATCACGGACTGTCTTATGCAGCTTGTTGATGAGCTCTCCACCAACCTCGGTGAGCTTCTGCTCCGTCTTCTGGTGTGCTTTTCTGATCTTGGTTTCCTCAGCAAGTGACTTCCGTGTTGCAGAAAGAACAATCTCTGTTTGGTCCAGCACTTCCTTGGTATCGTCCAGCTGGGCTTTTGTGCCCTCGTGATCCTTCTTTAGTCCCATGAACGTAGACTGCAGGCTGAACAGCTCCTGGACCTTGTTGCGCAAGTTGTTTTCCAGTGTCTCAAGCTTGGCAGCCTGTTCCTCGTTGACGATACGGCGTGACTCACTCTGAGCCGTCATCTCTTCGTAGGCTTCATTTGAGAGATAGACACCGTTGCGTTGGCGAGTAGCGATAAGCTCACTCTTGAGCTTCTCGATTTCCATGGTAAAGTCCCTGAGCAGTGTCTTCTTCTCAACCATAGGGTTGAGCTGGGGCTTGTTCTTGATGTTCTTGGCCCTGAAGGCATAGTCGAGTGTTGATATGGTCTCTTCCAAGTTACTCTTGGCGGGAGAAATGGTTGCAATAATGCAAGTCTTTGTTCTACCACCAAGTGAGTCTTGTAACAAACGAGTCAACTTGGACTCTCGATAGGGAATATGAGAGCTGCGGTCCACAAGCGCGTTAATGACTCGACCGAGAGTCAAGAGTGACTTGTTGATGAGGCCAGCCTCCGCAGCACGCTTGTTCTCAGCTCCTGATCGCTGAATGTTCTCACTTCCAGCCAAATCGACAAGGTTCAGCTTTCCAGCACTAACAAGAGCATCCACGCCGTGCTCGTTCGGCTTTCGGACATAGGTGGTAATGGTGAAGACAGTGTGACTGCGAGAACTTAGATCATTGCACTTTGTAGCAGCAACCTGGCGTTTCAAACTGCCGTCCTGGAGCACTTTGACACCCTCGGTAGCGCTCTTGATGTGCTTCTCTTCCATACCCTGAACAATGGTGCTGAGATGGCCTCGTCGTGAAGTGTCGTCAAAAATCTTGAGCTTGTTGCTCTCGTCGGATGAAAGCAGATCGCGGAGTTCTTCATTGTAAAGTTCAATGAAAGAGCACTTGATGGTACTTTCGGCGTTCTCAAGCTCGAGCTTGTTGAACAGTGTCTGCAGGACTCGAGGAATGATACCAGCTTCGTCTGAGAGCATACCCAGAGTGTCGGTCATGTCGCCAGACATGGTATATGTCTTTCCTGTACCTGTCTGTCCATAGGCAAAGATGGTACAGTTATATCCGGAGAGCATCTAAGACAGTTAGTAACTGGATTTGTGTCCCGTATGCTCTTTTAACCCACCTCGTCCAGAATTGGCTTTACTGTATCATCAAAAACCATGTTTTGATCCGCCGCCTGAGAAAAGACGCGATCAAAATTATATGAGCGGTTGCTCAATGCATTAGAGCCCATTGACAACTCGACAATCTTTCCCTTGACCGCATCTGCTGTAACAACAACATTGCTGTTCTCGCGGACCTCACGCTCGTTGCGTCCGCGACATCGCACAACGACCTGGATATTTGTCTCCTCGGCGCTAGACTCGGCCTCAAAGTCGCGCTCCTTGCGCTTAGTTCCAATGGTATTAACAGTGTTTACTGAAGCGATAGATCCGGTCGGTGATACGGCGCCGTTGCGCGTCGCGAGCGCTGAGCCATATCGTGTCGGTGGTGCTCTTGACCCAGCTCTTACGCTGGAGCGGCTGCTGTTGGTGGTGGCAGCGCGCACGCCTGGAGCCATGGCAATGCGGCTGTGCTCCCGATCGGAGCGGGTTGGGCGTGGAGGAGCCACGATGGGCAACTTTTTGTGGTTTAGTTTCTATCGAGTTGAGTCTGGTGTTGAAGGCTGTAGAAGAAGCCTCGAGGATGCTTCAGACGCTGCACATTCGCTTGATCGAGTATGAAACTAAAGGAGCAAAAATGTTTGAAACTTGTAGAACCTCGAATACGTTGGCAGTATAAGGAGGGGATGCCTGCATATGGTTTTTGGTTATAATGGCGGCAGGGCTGTTTGGCATAAAGTAAATAGTACAGTTGTTTAACCATGTTTCGGTGGAACGGGCTAGGGTCAACACAAGCTAGGGCGTCTGTTGCCACGACAACCAGCCACGTCTAGGCTCTAGCTCACCCACTGCCTACCTATCCTGGTTTACACTCAAAGGAACTCTCACTAAAAGCGGTAAAAGTCATGTTACGATAGGTTATTATTTCATGTCTTGGGTGCGAGTATCATGATTTCCGTTGTCATCATGAGACACTTTGATTGGACCCTCGGTGATTCAAGGTTAAACATAAACGGCATTACATTCCCGTAAGGGGATAAATGCTTAAGTACGCCTTCTATGTCATACAAAAATTTAATCAAAACTCCAGGATTTGTAGATTCGTCTCATCATGAACCGCTCTGCGAGGCTGATAGATTGCTATTCGGTATCCATCTTATTGTCATCGGCTTCTGACTTCGTCTCGCTCGCTGGAGCTTTGGCTTCCTCTTCCTTTTTCTCTTCCTCCTTAACATCAGAAGCCACTGTATCAGCTTTCTTGTCGTCCTCGGCTTTGTCTTCTTTTTCTTCTTCTTCCTTTAGCTTCTTGTGGGTTTCGCTTTCAAGATCTTCGTCTGCCTCCCTCTTGGAGCCTACGCTCTCTGCGCCGGGGCTTTTGGGTTCGCTCTCACCCTCAGCATCTCCATCAGCGTCCACATCGACTTTGCCCTCCTCGTCATCGTCATGTTTCCTGCCAACTGCCGCCTCAACATCGATCCCTTGCATCCCCATGCTACCTTCTGACATGAAACTCGTAGTTGTAGATTGAGGGCCGGTGTCGCTCATGCCGATTTCTTCGGGCCCTCTGGCATGGGGTATCTCGTCTTCTTCCTCATGTGGCTCTTCGTCCTCTTCATCGTCCATCGTCATACGTTCTCCTTCATGAACCACTTCTTGGGCTCTTGACAGTTGGCTCACGGGGACCACGCCGGCTCTTTGCTCTTGGCGTAAGAGTTCTCCTTGTGTGACCCCTCGTGCATGCCCTGTAGATGGAATTCCGTTGACGCTGACTGACACTGTCTCAATACTTCCTACTCCATTGGGACCCTCGATAGTCTCTGTGCTTTCGCTGTGAATTTGAGCTCCCGGGGTGTCCTGTGAACTCTCCGGACTGCGCCTCGTCAACCAAGGAATAGGCGTTAGCAGTGCTCCTCCTAGCGCTTCATCTGTGCCCAATGCTGCCGTTGTAGGATTGCTCCACGAGACTGACACAGCCGGATCCTTGGGGTCCTCGCCATTCAAATGCATCGAAGACATGTCAGGAATAGGCGGTGGCAGGGGATATGTCTTCGTACTTGATGTCACCTGGACTACACGATCAACGGCATGTAGGTAAGGCGCTACCGCTCTATAATGCGCTCTGGGTCGTAAGATCAGCTCGGCAAGGCGCTGAATGGTGTGTGGGGGGTGCGTCTCAAAGGTCTCGAGGTGTTTGGTGATGTCAATGACCATATCGGCCAGTTGCTTGGGTAGCGCGCCATCGATGATTTGTGTAGCTGGAAGCGACTCGGTTGCAGAAGTTTCCTTGTTCGTTTCTTGAGACGATTCGGCTTGGGGTGACGAGGGCGCAGATGCTCGCACCTCGACAGGAGGCTGGTGAGCCGGTGGTGGAGGCGGTAGTTTAGGGATGGGGAATTCGTTGTGCGCAATCTGAAGCGGTCAGTCTCTAGGTCGAAGCAATCGCAGAGCGACAGGTGGTAGTACCTTGTCAAGTCTGGCAATTATGTCACTGCGCACAGCAGGCCAGGCGTCCCTATTGCGGTCAGGTTTCCATGTCCACATACATGCATCCAGGTCTTTGAACTCACTTTTCCACAGTAGCGCCTGTGGCGAAGAGAGTTAGAGGTCCATTATCACTATCGACCTCCATGTTATAGGTTGCGATAGAAATGTTAATGTGCGATGATGTTGATCACCAAGTCGCGATCGGTCGCGATACTTTGGTCAGTGGTGGGGTTGTAGATATGGGGGCAACTGTCCCGTTAGATGCATGTAAACTTAACCTACACCATACTGGCTTAGTAGGTAGGTGCCCTGGAGGAGGAAAGAAAACAGGACCTTGGCCCTAAATAATAAAAAGACTGAGGTAAATTAGTACAAGTTCAAGATAGCCTTTTCTGGATTTATTTTGGTATCCCATATTAAAGTGTGATGTTTTCTTGCACCCCGAAGGTGCCTCAACTTTAGGTAGGTAGGTAACTGGGAACTACTTTGATCTACAGGTCTGTGAAGATCACATCGATAACCAATTCAAAGAAAAAGTTCATAGTGTTGATTGCTTTGACAAGACAAGTTTGTGGTGGAAGGTATAATATAGCCTTCCATCTCAAGAGCACTTTCATTCAAGGACCTCGTTTATCCATCGACACAACAGTACCACGAAAGGAATGGTCTTTTTAGGAGCTTCTCAACAAACACAGCATCTCGTTTACTGATTACCATTAGGAGGTAGCTATTATAGCCTCAAAATCCAATTGAGAATACATCTTGGCCATACCCAGCTCGTTCTACGCTTAGAACTGAAACGGGTTATACAACCACTTTGACGACTCAAACATTGCCTCAAACTTAATCCCATCATACGTTCCAATAGCACAACTTAGATCGTGAAAACCCTCCAATCCTGTAACCGGTAGATCTTGTTCAGCATCAGTCTCCTCATGGAGCGCCCACCCGCCCGTCATTGTACCATTGCGCGTAAAGAAGATGTCGACCTGCGGCTTAGGTCCACCAACAGAGCGCAATGTCATGCCAATACCGTAAGTCTCTCCGCGTTTGAAGGGCTGAGTAAAATCGCGGCCACCCCAGCGATCGTTGACATATTTATGTCCGTCGTCACCATGTACCGCTAAACTTCCGCGGTGCCAGCCTGGCATGCGGAATGAAGGATAGGGCAGCGCTGTGAAGCCAAGGGCGATGAACACCTCGGGGCTATCGCGCGCAAGCTTAACTTCGTAGTAGATAGTCTTGGGCTGGCCGAGGCGAACAGGGTCATGCTCAGTTACTGAGTAGAGAGGTGGGTAACCAATAATGCAACGGTCAGGTGAGTTCTTCTTACTCCAGCCTTGCCAATGTCCTGGTTCCAGCCAAGTGAGCTTACCACTGAAGCCCACGGGCTCCATGAGGCGAATGTTGCCTGCCTGGAGAGCTGTCTTTCCAGTCTGGTCCAAGTTAATGGGCGCTGTCAGTGGATACGACTGGCACCAATCCTCGCCGGCATTGGCTTCTTCCTCAGTAGCATTGCTTGTAGGGGATCTATCGTAGCCACTGAAGATGGCGGGTGGCGGTGGGAACAGTGAAGTATCTGGCACTGCCACTTCCCAGTCATGCTTGGGCGGAGGTCCAGATGGTGGCGGGTAGTCTCCTTGTCCTGGTGGAGGCCCTGGAGGTGCAGAGTATGAAGGTGCATCATACTGCGCTGCGGCCATGCTCGGCGGTGGTCCCAGAGGAGCAGAATATCGCTGCGATGAAGATTGACCAGGTGGTGGTCCCGAAGGTGGTGCAAAATCCGAGGCCTGTTTTCTGTCTGGGGGAGGTCCTGGGGGCGCAGAATAGCTGGCCTCTCCAGCATATTGATTTGGGTCATTTTGAGGGTTGTATTTGCTCTTCTTTACATCTCCTTGACTCTGAGAAGATGCCGGCCTCGGTGCGGGACGAGGCGCAGGGTCATTACTCGCATCTTTCTTGCTTCCGAAACACATGGTGATGATGATGTTGATGTTGATGTTGAAATCAGGTGTAGGAACTCAATGCATATGACGATGTTAAGCAGGTACCTACCTATTCAAAAGTGGGCACCTGCAACCACTTATAAGCTTAAATCAAGCAGGATTCACGGTTAATAGCAAAGAATTACCCAAGGACGGTTATTGGTGAGCAATTCAAGGTTTAAAGAAGGAAGTCTATATGTTTCCTTTGGCCTTTTGGCCTCCTTTGTTGACATCATGTTGGTTTAAAGTAGTGGCTGTGCCGCTTAATTTCCACAAACACCACGCCGCTTTGAGCTTACACAGCCCGTCTGGTATCACGAGGCAGAAAGCTGAATTACGATACGCCAATACGCAGGGCATGATATGTCAACGAATTGTATTGGGTTACATCACTATTGGTATTACTGTTGCTTTGAGAAATTGGGTTATCTTGTCAATTTGAGTTTTTCTTTTCCCTTTGTAGGTTGTGCTAACTACTAAGGTACTGGGCATCTCAACCCATTTTGTACCAGTACTACTGTCGATATTTGATGCAAGAAAGCCCCATCCTCAGCCCCTCACCGACCGAGTTTCTATGACGCAGATTAACTGCCTCCACCCCACTCGCTGGCTTGACGGTCATTGGGATAGAAGAAGGCTACAACAGCAATGATAATGTACACCGCACAAAGCAGAGCACCTTCAAGATAGTTGCTTCTTCCGTCCAGGACAAGGAAGTTGACAATAAACGCCGAAACGAACAGACAGACAGTCTCAAATAGTGTAAAGTAAAGGGACATGTCCTTGTCCATGATCCATCCGAGAATAACCATGACAGGAGTAAGGAGCAGAGCAATTTGAATGGAGCTGCCTACAGCGACACCGATCGCCAGATCCATGTGATTTTTGTATGCGACCTTGATAGCAGTGACATGTTCAGCGGCGTTGCCAACGATAGGGAGAATGATGAGACCAATTCCGACCTCGTTGACACCAGAAGTCTCAACGACCTCTTTAATAGAATCAACCAGAAATTCAGCGCAGACTGCAACCAAAGCTGTGGAGACGAGGAGAAGGATGATGGCACCAGTCTGGTTGAGGTGTTCTTCTTCGTTCTCCTGTTCCTTGGCGATCATTTGAGCACCAGGGGCAGTCAAGATTGGAGGAACAAAAGAGGGCAGCATGGCGCCTGGTGCTCGAAACTGGAGGCGGTCCGGGAGAGAATTTGTACGTCTGATTCCATAGCGAACGTGAGGGACAGGAGTAGATGCCGCCGTCGGCTTTTCAGCGAAAACAGGGGCGATGTTTTTGACAGACAATCCTCGAAGGGGAAATGGCCGTTTGCCAGTGTTTGAGGGGCCAGCCTCAAGATCATCCTGGACAGCGAAGTCCACACGTCGAGGTTCACCTTCGCCATTGTTCTGCGGAGCATTTTCGGGCAGCTCATTCTGTGCCTCAGCAACACCTGCGGCCTTCTTAGCATCACGAGCTTGCTTTTTGCTCTTACGGTGCCTGTGTCGGCGATATCGACGGCGTCGACGTGAACGCTTTGCCTCTTCTTCATCCTCTTCTTCAATGGCACTCTCACTACCTTCATAAGATGGAAAGCGAGGGATACGATGACGCGAAGCTGTTGCCTCAGAGACCTCATCCTGTGGGGTGGTGTTTGTCGTTGTGAACGAGGCACTGCGGGTTCCTTTGGTATCAGCGGTATCAACCGAAGCAGTGCTAGATCTCCTATGTCGTCTATTTCGCAGAACCTTTTTCATCTTCTTTCGCATTGTACCATGAGATGAGTCAGAGTCAGATGAATCCGAACTTGAGGATGAGCTGTCGTCAGAGCTGGAAGAATCCAGAAGGCCGGCAGCAGGCCCAGGGGCCAACTCAGCATCAATGATATGCTGAGGGGTCGACTCATACATGTAAGCATGAGATTTCAGCTGGAACATGAGATAGATGACGTATACAAGCAGAAGGACCTATGTTCGTTAGCATATTGAGATGATTTTATATGAACCTGAGACTTACGATGCTCGTTCCACGGCTGATTTTGAGGGACTGCCGGTCAGCGAGATCATTATCTCGGAAGGAAGCATGAAAGGCCGTCTTTTAAATGGTTAGTACACGCACAGATATAAACTGTTGTTAACATACTGGCAGAACAAGACTGATAACACTCAAACTGAGCAAACAAGCACTCATTTGAGTGACAGTACTGTTATAGACTTGCTCTCTGAAGCGCAAGCCACCAAGAAGCATGCTCATACCTAAATTGAAACTGTTATTATTTCAAGTTGAAACGCTGGGCAACCCCTGGAGCGGTTGACAGCAAAGGGGAGGGAACGTACCCAAGATAAGCAATAAATTCGCCAAGATTGAACCTAATAGCGATGCCTGAACAATGCGAATTTGGTTTTTAGCTAAGGCTGAGATGAAGATAATGAGCTCCACGGCGTTTCCTATAACGATCATGCGCATTAGAATCTGTGTGGTGTTGTATGGAGTTGTGGGTAGACTTACCAAAAGTGACATTGAGCAACGCGCCGAGAGCATCGCCCATCTTTCGGGCAACAGACTCGGTAGCATAAGCTAAGAGACCAGCAAGAGGAATAATGGCGACTGCATTGAGGCCAAAAACAATTCCTCCATTGATGCCATCTACCTGGGATACTGCAATACCAACAGGAACGAAGATGAGGAGAATGTTGAGCCAGCTGTGGAAGATGGAAATTTTGACACTTCGCTTAACTTCAGCGAAGAATCTGGTCATTTTGCTGGTTGGATTGGGGTTCTCTTGTGACGGCTCCTCGGCCTTGTTGGGAGTCTCTATGACAGACCCCGGCCGTGCAGCCTGAGACGATGTGTGAGTTGGGACATCGCCAGCAGACAGGGCCTTGAGAAGAGAGGAGTTGTTTCGGCTGGGACCTTGACGGTCACTGCCGTTGACAGAGCCAGAGCTGTCATTCTGTTTTTCATTGAACTCTTTGTTTTGAGTGTTGTTGCTGTGCTCATTCAAGCCCTGAGCAGTGGGCGCTGCGGGTTGTGCACCAGAGCGACTGCCATCTATATTGGGTGGATCAGGAGAAGCTTCCTTCATCGAACAGGTGTTTGACTCTCGAGGGTGTGATGCGAAGCCGTGAGCTATCAGAAAAGATAGTCGTCTTGTGCGTGGTGAATTTGGGTAAACGTCGAAGTTGTAAGTGAAAGGTGCAAGAGGACCAAGAGCCAAGGCCTTGGCTTTAAGGCGGGAGCTAGATCTGAGATGACGCTGGTTGTCCAGTGGCGTTAGTGGATAGCAACCCACTTAATGTGGCTGGAACAGTCCAGGCCATGAGCCTAGCGTAGTGATGTATCTCTGATGTCGTCGAAATCGGTGAGGGAGCCCGGCTATAGTTGTGCTTGATTGGTTCCATGTAGTGCTGTCAGAGGCAAAGTGAGGCGGTGCAGCCTCAGATTATCAGATACTATAGGCTAGTTTGCCTCGTGATCCCTGAACTCGCTCGCTTGTAAAGAATTTCGACGTTTCTAGTTCTATCGTGACTCATTTGCTCTCCCCTCGACAAACAACAATGCTCAGCTATTACTCATGCGTAGCCTCTATTGCAAAGGCCAACAAAGAGACTCAGCTTCGCCAATGCTCAAAACAGGCCCAACAAACAGGCTACTGGAGACACGCTACGAATAAACAAGCTTATCAATGATATCCTCGTCTTTCTCGGATGTGAGGTGCCGTATCGAGGCTTGGCAAGACCACAACAAGAGCTTGGCCTCCCAAAGCGACAATGATCGACAGGGACCTCAATCAATTTTCCTTGAATTGGACTTGACTGTGGCTTGACTCGATACGTACCGTTGTCCCTTGAATGATCACTACTAACCTTATGCTTACCTTACTCGGCGTAAGAAAGGACAAGCCCATCCATCCATCCCTCCAAGTGACGCAATATGACAGCAAAGCGTGTATGACACGGGGATACCACTCGGGTGTAACCCGAGTCGGAGCCGAATGGTGAATTGGTCAATACGCCGTCGGATACGCTTCGTGGACTCCGCCCCTGGTAACGCAATACAATCCACGTAACCCAACCCGCGAGAGATTGCTTTTCAGCCATGTGCTAACGCAGGATGCAATGAAGCTGAGCGGGAGTTGTTGCTAGCTGCTCAAGCTTCTCAACTAGTCTAAGATGCCCAAGGTACTGCTCGTCTTTGGGTCAGATATTCACAATTAAATAGCGTAAGTTATATAGCAAAGTTCTAAACTTATTATTCTTGGACATAGTGTTTAGAGTTGACGGGTAAGATTTATAAATTGCAAGAGTTTATTCAAACAGCCTAACGTTAACATATAGATTGTATAAACATTATCATCCTAACACCAAGACAGCGTCTTCCTTTAGTAACTCATTGAGGACTATTATTTGGTCTGTTGAGCACCTCGCCCTCCTTGCCCGAATCCAGCAATGTCCCACTCGTCAATATGCATGCCACAGACCAACCAGAGAATTACAAATATTGGTTTAACCAGCAAACACCACACAACCTGGCCTAGAGTACAACATTTCAGTCGTGGGATGATGAATGCTTTCATATATGTGATTACATAAAGATATGGCCCTAAGCGTTGCACAAGGAACGTTCGATTCGAAAAGACATCCCACTGAGTTTATTATGAATCGTCGTATGACTCTAGGTTAGCTGTGGTGGGCGTGAGTACTATTTGCGAACTCGATGTTGTGACAGTAAATATTACTTACTTTTGGGGCTAGCTTAATGACCATATATGGGATTTGACTTCCTCTTTGAAATGCGACCAGCAAAAGTCCTAGGAAAATCTGACATTTCAAAAGCGATAACCGAGTACGCAAGTATTAATTACAACACTCAACATATGGGTGCTCAAACGAACTCACGTATCGGTTCATAAATACTAATCAGTAAACGAAAATTCATAAATCTCAAGTATCGAAAGGCGTAGTTTTCTACATAGATTTATCTTCAATATCTCATATAGGTATGACCGTGTAAACATATTGCGGCCCAGGTCAGAGCGCCCGTACTTGGTCACCATCGATCAATCCCTTCCATCTCTTTACTGTAAGCAAGTGGAACAGTTAAATAAGTCACAAGCCAAATGATTTCAAGTCACTAGAGTGTTTTGGCCCCGCTCGTTAATGCCTTCTTTGAAGCAAACCTGGCTGAGATGCGTTGTATACGAACAGACAAATAAAATAAAACACTTTCCGTCCCTCCCTCTTCTCATCTCTTCTCATCTTCCTTCTTCTTCTTCGGCGATTCAGAATGTACAGAAACATTGGGTCATCCAGCCCACATCTTTGTTCCCCCATCTACCGCTTATGAAACAACTTTGCTTAACCGAATAAATGTATGTAGTAGAGTGTAGAGCAGTATAACCATCCGGGACCACCACCCAGTCTCAATCTCGGATCCCCTTGCGCCATGATGTGATGTGAGTATGTGTAGGTATGTGCATGCATTATGGAGAGGACCAACCCTAAGCGGTCTCCAAGTTGCATACGGGCATCGTCGAGAGCCCTTGGTGTTCGTCCCTCATTACTGGTAGATGAATGTGTGTGGTGTTTAGCGTCCCGGCAAAAAAAATAGACAATGACAATTATGGCATCCAACTGCGAACATTGGTGCAGAACTTCCAGACAAGAGATCTTCAAACTCAGACGGTACGCCGTTAACTCCTGGTGCTGAACGCATGCTCTGTTCACCGGTCCTCACCACCCCTTGCCTTTCCGCGTCTCCTGAAGAAATCCATCACCCGCTTGGCGGCTCCGCTGCTGCCTTCGTGCCCACGGTAATTTTCTCCATCGTACGCATCCGCAAACTTCTTATGGCTCTTCTGAAGCACACTTGATCGGTCGTCACGACTGCTTCCGACTGGTCGTCCATCATAACCTTCTGACTCTGAAAAATCCGCTTGGTATGGGCGAGACCTTGAATCAGTGGGAGGTCGTCGCACATCCACTGATGAGTCCGAGCCTGTGTTCAGATGACTACCTTGTATGTATGTAGGGATTGCGCTGGGTCTTCGGCCATCCTGTTGAGCGTTCGCATGGCGTGTGTGGTACACAGGGCTAGACTGTGCTGTATCACGTTGGGGATATTGTTCGTAAGGTGCGTCAAAGTAGGGTTCGCTATGTCGAGCCTCTTCGTGAGCGCTATAGCCACGGAGTTGCTCAGCTCGAGGATGTTGGATGGGCAGATCCTGCTGTGAATCCACCTCAGACCCAGTTACACTTCCCTGGTCCTTGCCAAGTCCCATCGCCTTGACCAGGGAGAACCGACGGTCCTTCTTATCACTAGAACCTTGGACACTGCCACTACGCTTCTTTCCAAGGCCGAGAGAGAATGATCGTCGGGAGGCCTTTGATTCCATGGAGGGCCTGGGACCGGCTTCCTCACCTGGCATCATCGTGGTGGGCATACTGACGGGAGGATACTTCCTTGATTTGTCAGGTTGCTGTTGCTGCTGCTGCTCCGGTCGCTTCTTAGATCGTCCCCCAAAGATAGACCCGCTGCGACCCATGATCTTGTTACCAAGATCACCCAAGGTGTTTGACCTCTTGTGACCTCGGCCTGTCGACTTTGTCTCATTCTGGAAAGTCGACATCTTCATCACCTTGGGAGGAACACTACCCACAGTCTTGGCGATGTTCTCCTCATCCTCAGGATTTTGAGGTTGTTGAATTCGACCGTGAGCGTTTGTATCGGCAATAGTAGGAGGTGCAGGCTGACCATAGTTTCCATGAGACTGCAGACCCATTGATGCAGAAGACTGCATTGAGCCCTGGGTCCGTGGTCTTGTTGTGTTGGTTGGCCCAGTCATAAAGGCATTGTCAGAAGTGGCGCGGGTATCGCGAGCTGGCCTGTGAGGGACAGCGCTCTTGTGCGAGCTCTGTGGACGTCTCGACTGGGTGCGAGAAGGGTTATCCTTTGTCATAGGAGGTTCACGCGGAAGAGGCTTCTCAGTGTTGGCTTCAGGCACATCCACTGGTACTTGCTGTTGGAGGGAATGTGAACTAGGTTTTGAAGGCGCGGCATCTGCACCACGTTGAGTTTTCGTCGTAGGGGCCACGTATTCAACCTGAACAGTTCTTCGCTTTGCATCCTTCGGTGTGCTGCGATGAGTAGTCTCAGATTCGGGATCGACACTGCCATGAGTCTTCGCCAGTCCTCCAACAACAGGAGGATGAGGTTGTTTTTGCTTCGAAGCCTCGCGGACAGAAGAGCTTCGGGCAATCGTCGGGGCCTCGGCGTAATCGTCTGGTGACACGCCTGAATCGGGGACTTCTGACGGTAACGTTGTCGAGCTTGTGATGAATTCAACGAGATTCGCGTATTCACTCAGCCAGCTGTGCCGAGCAACTTCGAATAGATCCGCTCGCTTACGGGGATTGGGCACGAGAATGCGGCGGAGGAGGTCTCGAGCGTGAGGTGTGACGTATTCAGGGAAGGTTAGAGGCGTTGTCACGATATACTTGTATAAAAGGTTGATGTTGTCGCCTTCGGGGTTGGCGGGGTCATCATCGAAGGGGAGGTAACCGGCGAGCATGGCATACTGTAAACAATGGTCAGTCCAAACTCTTGTTCTGTCTCAATTGCACGACTTACCAGAATGACACCACAACTCCAGACATCCACCTTACGTCCAGTATAAAGAGAGTCGCTGACAACCAGTTCAGGTGCAGCATAACAAGGACTACCACAACTTGTCTGCATGAGGTCACCCTTCCTGGATCCGTTCATCTTGACCCGGTCTAAGCCCATTCGCTTCACAAATTCCTTATCTGTGAGATTAAGCTCTTCCTCCTTACTCAATTCTTCATTGGGGTCAAAGGTGTTGGCGAAGCCGAAGTCGGTAATAATAATGTTGCGGTTTCGATCGAGAAGCAGGTTTTCCAGTTTCAGGTCCCGATGCACGATTCCCTTCTTATGGAGATATCCAACACCAGACACGAGCTGGGCAAACAAGCGACGAGCCGCGTTGTCCTTTAGATAACGGTGGTTAAGGATGTAGTCAAAAAGTTCACCACCCGACGCGTACTCGAGGATGATACCAATGTGTCGGTCTGTCTCGACCTTGTCGATTAGACGCACAATATTAGGATGTTGGACTCCGCGAAGGATGGCAACTTCGCGGTAAATCTTGGCGAAACGAGAGGGGTTGCTACCCACACTATCTCTCTTGATGAGCTTGATAGCAACCTGTGATATTGTGAGTCGAGCGTCTCCAACAAGATTAATTGCTAGCTTACCTGGACGCTACTGTCCTGTTTCCAGCCCAGTTTTACTTTGCCAAATTCACCCTCGCCGATGGTGTTACCCAGAATAAAGTCGCCGAACTTGGTATTGCCCTTGTGGCTTCGGCTATGGTCGTGTCGGCTTCGCTGTCCTCGTCGTTCCTCATGGTGATCACCCGTCGCGACAACAGGAGGCGGCGCTGCGGCATCTTCGACGTTGTTGTGCTGAGCTGCAGCATGATTACGATCCCGGTCGATGGTATCTTGAGCAGCCGCAATTGCTTTCGTCAAGTTGTCAGTGGCATCGTGGACGGGTTTCGACGGCGTGCTATGTGCGGATCGGACTGGCATGGAAGTGGTTGCGGCCCTGCCGTCTCGGCTACTGGCTCGGGCAGCAGTGTCAGCCTTGCTGCTTCGGTGACCGTTCTCGGCAGCTGCTGAATCACCACGCGAACCAGTTCGAGTGGATTCGTTTCGACGGGGAGAATTGGTCGGCTTTTCATTAGAATACTGAGACCTCCGCGAACTACCACTTTGGTGGTTGGACGAGGTCCTTGGGGGAGCGACGGGAGGCATGTTGCCTTGCCAGTCGGAGGCAGAGGCTGAAGGTTCCTGGTCGTTAGGCGCTGAGGCGGTGACGGGTGAACCGAAGCCGGGAGCTAGATGGTAAGAAGGTGAGGGAGCGCTGTCGTTCGTTTTTCGAGAAGGAGGTCGTCGCGAAGATGAAGAAGCGGTCGAGGTCTGCTGGGCATTGTACGCCTGGCCGTTACCGTTAGGGGATGAGTGCGAGGGCCTGTACTGGCGGGACGACGGTGTGCTCAAGGGGGACGAGGCCAGAGCGGTGTGTTGATGGGGGGCCGTCTGTAAGGCAGCCGACGACATCTTCCACGCCCAGACGCGTAAAACAAATTTGACGGATCAAACCGTTTGGCAGAGCGTTTTAAAGCACACGATACAACGGTGTGCGCGAGAGTTGAGGTTTTCTGACGGTGGCGCCCAGGAAAAAAAAAAAAGCCAGGCGGCGGACGCGAATATGCAGGTCGAAATACCTGGCAGTTTCAGACAGCCCGGTCTAGGGAAGCGCTGAACCGGGGATAATATGCACGCGGCGACAGAGAAGCAGTTGTAAGCGACGAAGACGGAGGAAGCCGTTTCCAAATCACTGAACGAGTACTAAAAATGACTTTGAACAAGAGTTGGGAAGAGCAAGTAGAGTTGAGTGCGTGCGTGTATCGACTATCTCATGGTGCGCGCGCGACGAATTGCGAATTACTCGATATCGGTCGTATCCGCTTTCTTGCTTCTGCTGCTGCGTATGCTTGCTTCTTGCTCGCTTGTTTTGGCTTCTGATTATATTTTCGGGGCGAACGGGACTGATCCAATACAAAGCTGAGTTCTGCGGTCTGAGGTGCAGCTAAACGGCCGCGACGGGCGGATCAGGATTGGAGGACGGCCGACGCTGGATGCGTTGGCAGCCGAACAGGGCTGGCCTGCGAATGGCACTGAACTGAATCTAGGTATGTATTGTTTTTTTTCTTGTTGTTGTGTTGATGCCCTGCGTTTCGCTGTGCCTTGGTCTTGGGCCTTGGATCCTGCAGGTGCTAATTAACTCCCTTTTTTTTTTGATAGGACTGGATCCAATTGGGCTTGCCACAGAACTTGACTGGACTGGAGGTTGGGGCGCGCGATGGAGCGCAAAAGAGAGTTGAGATCGTCGGTTCGACCTAACGCGCAACGCAATGCGATGCTATGCTATGCGATAGTAGCGACGCGCAACGTCAAAGGAGACGTGAAATATCAAGTCGCCAGCCAGAAACAGGCGAGTGAAGAAGAAAGGAAAGAGTCGATCGGGAACGAGGTTCAATTAAACGGCGGATGTGGTAACAGAACAACCACCAAACCAAACCAGCCAGGTCCCCAACGTTAGGTGAGTTTAGCAAAATGGAGTGAGGACCGTGTCTTGAGTCGGGGCCTCTCGCGCTATCAGAGTCAGACAGAGAGGTTGGAACTGGAGGTGGAGGGAGTCAGTCTGAAGGGGAACTTTGCAGCCACATGCCCTTGTAAGCCAGTAAATTTAGTGAACGGGAGGGAAGCAGAAACAAGCGTCAATCGGATCTAAAGAGGTTTGAGGTACTTAATTTCATGCGGGACAAACAGACGATTCTCATGTATAATACCCTGGTCGGAGAGAAGGGAAGCCATTCATCAATTTCCCAGACGGGACTCTCAAGACTCAAAGACTCGGGCGCCAGGACGAGATGAGACGTTCTAAGAGACTATGAGACCAGGGTAGAGGCACTGTACCTTGGGTTGGGCTGCAGGTGTGGGACCCTAGAATCATGGATCTTCCAATGGGGAGGGGAAAACAGTCAGTCAATTCAACGCCTCCAGTGAGCAAACGCTAACAATAACAACACTGACCCGACCCATTAATTAGACTAATTAGGGCGCCCTCTCAACTGAAAAAGCGTTAGAGCATTGAATCTTGTGAGACTTTTCAGTCGAAATCTGTCAAGTCTCAAGATGCCCGCCCATCCATCCATCCATGCCCCCCTGCCTGACCTTGTATATGATCCAATGCAAGGAGTCGAGGGGAAAAAAGAACCTTGGCTGGAAGGGGGGACTTCGCATGGGTTTGAACGCATCAAGATCCATTTTGAGGGTACGTAGCTCCTGAATCGAGCGCAGTACAGAGTACCACTGCAGTACCCCTGAAATAGCGCTGTCGTTCCTGCAGGTACGGTACGGGATACAGTTTGTGTTCCATCTTTCAACTCCAGCTGCATCTATCTATTTCCATTTCGTGTCTCATCCGACGGATGCTCTTGATCTCATTACAGCACCTAGTTAGTTCCCGATATTGGCGCTGTCAGCTGGTCAAGAGAATAATATCCCGCAACTGAGAACTTACAGAGTTACAATGACCATCAACCTTAAAACGGCAAGTATTTAGACCTTCGGTTCAATAGATTACAGCTCATTTATTACATCGAGATATTGAATGACAATGACGAGCCATTACCTGACCCAACAAAACACAACAAAAGGAAAACAAGCCTCTTGTTCCTCTACCAACTCTCCCTTCTCTCATCCTCATGTCTCTTGTTTTCTCGAGATTGGATATCATGCTTCAACCGAAAGCCATCGGCTAGTGCTCGCACCATCAAGTCTCTTGACCTTTCTCGTGCCCTTGACCCTTGGCCCTTGTTTCGAGGCGTCTGAAGCTAGTCCAACCTAAGTTCTGCCCAGCCGAGACCTTCTCTCTGGTCCCTGTTCGTCTGACGTCGCGTACCTGGGAAATGGATTTGGTGCCTGATCAAGCCAATAATCTCATAGTTTGGTCATTACGGACATCAACTCAATATCGTGTATCGCATGCTGACAGGAACATTAGCTCAATCAGGGAGGTCTTTATAGTACAACAGTACATCCAAGGCAAGATCAAAATGCCCGGTATGTGATGCGAGGCATTGACCAGTAATCTTACAAGTGGGCTTTGCGAGGGGGTTGTTCTCTGAAGGTGGGTGGTCTCAGCTTTGGCTTTTCTTCTTCTTGATGACATTTGTGGCAACCTGCGTCACGATGTTGTGAGCATTGAGCAAGTTGTCGGTCAGGCCGTCGATGATAGTGTACCTATGGATGGATGACAGTCCAAGGTCCCAAGCCAACTAACTGCATTACATGGGTGCATTCGACGGATAACGTTGAGCCGTTTCCATGCACTTGTGTACGTATCATAATTGTAATTTTGGGCGCATCAACTCAACCCTCCCTCTGGTTCCCTGCATGCATCAAGGGCAACTCAGGTACCAACCATACTTCATGATCAGCTTGCTCAATACCGTCTTCTCTAGCTCTAACAGCTCATCCCACGGTCCGTCTCGCCTGGGCCCGTCCATGGTCTTGTTCCTCGTATTCAGCCCGCACCAAGTAGAACAAAGGAAGCTCCAGGTCAAGTTTCCACTTATTTCGAGAAGTTGAGATGGAAGTTGTCAAACCTTGTGCTATGGTTCGAGAAGTTATATATACATGAAGACGGTTTCCAGGGTTGAGCTTTTGCTCCGCTTGTCGAACTCAGCTTGGTGTAAATGGCTGCATTCTCAAGGCTGCAATGATATTGTGATACTATGAAGCAAATCAAACAATAGCAACTCAGTTTCCCCCATAACTTGGCTCTGCAATTCTCTCACTTTACAGATTGTAACCCTGATTCAGCTGTCGAGATGTGATGTCCAGGTTCAAGGTTCATCAATTTCGACATCATCGTCCCTAGGTGCCTCGGCATACACATCACAATCACTAGGCTCGTCACGAGCACACTTTACTTCTTGGAGTTATACTACTACACCGTGGGATTTTTCGGAGCAGTGGTTTCTTTTTATGGAGCGGAGCTTTTTAGGTTAGGTACTCAACACACACAAGACGAGGAGATTATCTTACAGAGATGGCTCACCTACAGCAATAACTGGTTATGAGTTTGTAACTACGTACTAATGGAGAAGAGTATAGAGGGCTCTGGACTTTGGCACAGATTAATAACAATTTTTGATAGAGACAGTCTTAGGTCTATTACTCCTTAACGTGAGATAATGTATTGCAAATTCAGGACAGGCCACCATCTCGTTCGTAGCATCTTCCCTGGGGGTCAACCCATGAATGAATTCTTCCTTGACCTTGCTTGAACCGAATGTCATGCATAGGTATTCGTAGATTCTCATGACTCTGGGGGTTGGGCACACTTGATCAGAGTCGAATCTCGCTTGTCATTCATTTCCCCAGATCCAACGACCGATTTTTTTGATGACTTCAACCACAGCAAAATCTCAGTTGCGGCTTATTACGAGCAATGATTCCATCATATGACATGTGCTTCTCAGGCTGTGTTAGTATTAACCATTTATCCCGAGACAGTCCTTTTTTTCCACGGGCTCCTGAAACACCCTAATATCATTTCTTATTTTCCCGCGACTTAGACGCCAAGATATCTTTTTTGCTCCAACATTGACGTCCTGGACCAAGGCAGATGAAGAAGAACCACAAATCTAGGAAGTCATCTGAACGTGCACGACCGCTTTTCGGTGGTAACTTGCACAATAAGGCTGCGCTTGTGGTGTTGAAGTCCAAGAGCAGCATTAATACCGGAGATGAGCTACGCGTAAAGCAGACAGGGATCCATCTGACGTGAATTTGAGCTAGACAAGGTTGCTTTGACTTCTTTTATTCGTTTCAGACGTCATCTTCCGGCGTCGCCGTCTCCAGAAACATATTCATTCTTTTGAAAGAATCGATGCGGGAACTGGAGATCAATTTTCACGTCAAAGTGTTTGGGTCATGAACGTGAGACTTGGCACGGGTCTCATAGAGATGGCTTCCACCGTCATGATGGGCTATTGACCTTTGCTTTTCGATAGATCCCTTCTCAGCTGAGCTACTATGTCATATATAAATGGTACGTTATATGCATTTCAGCTGAAATTGGAATCACCCCTCACTTCATGTCGCGACGCGTCCATCCTGGTCATCATGAGCTGCCAAGTAACATGCCGGACCAGTCATCCTTGTCATCGATAAGGCCTTGATTCTTAACCCAGATCCTCGATATGTTTGCGTCTTGAACCACAATTGCAGTTGCATAAGTGAAGATCGCGTTACATTCACTCGACATTTCATCTCTAACGCATGACTTGATCCTAGTCATGGCCATGATTCCCCTCTCGATGTCACCCTTGATCTTTGATGCGATACTCGTTGTAAATTCATGCCCCCATAGCAGTGACGACTAGGTTTGCTCATGCGATGAGCTATAGTGATCATCGCATATGTTCGCATTAGTATCCAAGTTACCCTGAGCTTCAAGCAAGCTGGCTTGGAATCATCAGGAAGTGAGAGACCTTCCCTTCACGATAGAACAGCCCTTCCTTCTGCCTTGAGGTATCCAAAGAGGAGTGTCCTTTCTGAAATCCATTTAAGAAGCATGAACTTACCTCATGCCGTCTAGCATGAATACAACTTCTCTGTCCTTGTCTTATTTAGGCATACATATACTTGTACGAGAAACAACACGGTATGCAAACCTGTTGCAACTCACCTCTGAATGTATTAGAAAGTCATGCGCAATGGTTAGGACATTTGCTAACCATGAACCACTGGAAGTTTGTGAATTGAAGCGGCCGTCCTGTGTGGTCAAGTTGAATTCTAGCATTTGCATTGACGTGTACCAATGGAGCCAACATAAGTTCAACTGATTATCTGCGTATTTTTATCATGTTCTATCAAGCAACCTCTATAATGATCACAAGGCTGACGAAATGCTGCGCTAGATATGTGAGATCGAAATGCCAGGTGCGATGCTTAAAGCTTAATGCTGATGTTATAAGCATCTAATGCTACTGCGACCCCTGTGATCGTTGCGGTATATGCAACTAATATTCCCATTGTCAGTACGGGAGTAGCATCCAGCGTGTTGACTGTCATATTGACCAAGCCAGTCAACAAGTTTGCCAACAAGAAGATGGCCAATCCGTTACGGTTGTATGCTCGGATTACACGGCTGGTGGCTTGCATATAAGCCTCCTTCTCTGTCTTTGCGTCTTGTGCGTTATAGAAGGTAGGGAAGAATATCGTGTCAATAACCGCAAAACCCAATAATTGCAAGGTGTTGAAGGCAACAACCCACAGAACATAGGGTAAATTTGCCATGCGACGGGATACTGCCAAGCCGAAACCATAGTGATAATTCGTGGAGAGCAAATAGAGTCCAGTCCAAACGCCGCCCCAAACAGCCATAGTCATCAGAAGGGTGTTCCTCTGGGCTCCGGGGCTGGCGGTACTCTTAGGAGGGATGTTACGGGGAATGACAAACATGCCCGTATCTTGCCCAGCAAGGAAAATTGCCAGGTATCCAATGAAGCTGAAAATACCTTCCCGGTTCATGCTGATTAGGTCGGTCCTGGGCGCCGTCAAGACATACGCCTTCAGACTAGTGGTTTCAAGCAGGATTTGATATGTGACGCCCACCAACAACGACAGGGCTGCAAATGAAGGAATCCATTTCAGAGCTGACTGGAAGATGGCAACAAAAGGGGGCAGAAACCCAAGCGTGAAAAAGAAGTTCCAGTGAACGCCATATTCTGTCACATGTTCGGCGTAGTCCAAACCCTTAACACTCAGGAAACGTATCAACCCTAGCACTAGTAGTGGAATAGAATGGCGCAGCGAATGCACGATCCGGTGGGAAAGGGGTGTTGCCCGGCCTGTTGTGCGACCTATCGCTTTCTCGCGCAGTACAGGACGAGCTGCAACAAGGCCGGCTGAGAAGACAAAGGATCCAACACCTAAGTCCATCAGAGAAGTACCCCATGTCTCAACCTTGGCAAATCGTCTAGGAAACAAGCGGAAATCGACAGCAAGAATGGCCACACAGGTGACAATCATCATGCAACCGCGAAAGTTTGTGAGGAAAGGCTTTGTTGATAAGACATCAAGCTGCCCGGAGTTTTCCTTGGACCGCGCATTTGGAGGGACCTTGAGCTTCTTCTTTCGACTTGCAGATTGAGGTGGGAGGACGAAGATGAGAACCGCAGGCGTGATGAGAAGAAGGTTCAGAAGAAGCGGTGATTTTGAATAGAGAGTTATTGACAGGAGAATGGCGCCAACGTTGAGGAGGAAATCAACAGCGAATGCGAGTACCGTATACGGTTCGAAGAAGGACTGGCGGGCTTGGAGGACGGACCACAGAACAATTGCTACCTGTAACAATTCAGAATTAGCAACTGTTCACAGCATGGTATGAGTAGGTAGAATGGGGTACCAACAGCCGCAACGGATGTAACATAATTAATTTCTGCGACAGAGCCTCCAGAGAGATTGGACACAAAGTCCTCCTTTCGTTGCTTGTAGCTCCCGGGTTCAGACATGGCCAGCGGCAAATGACGGCAAGCCTCAGCGCATAATTTAGGAGAGTGTAGAGGTTCGGGCACAAAGAAACAGTGGAGGCAGTAGATCTGTAAAAGTTGACAAGTAATGTTAAAGCCAGCCTTGAAGTTACCACGTTGTAATGTGTAAGTAAAGTTGTAGTAGGATATTGAGATGGAGGGGCCCGAGGCTACGGGACAGGGAGCTTTGACCTATCAGCCAATGAGACGTTGCGCCTGAGACAGGACACCCTGTCACGTGTATCCTCACCACCAACCTCAGACGCCTTCTACACAGTATTAGTCTTCCATCTTCAACTTCACACCAACAAACACTGTACCCTTGCGATATTCGACAGATCAGGCTTTCCTCAGCGCCTCATTTAGGCCGCTGGGCCGGGGAGGCCAACCAAAACCGGGCTCTGTCCCGCGGACGCAGACTCATCATGTCGGCATCCATTGCCTAGAGCAAGCCGCATTTCTTTGTTCTTTGCCTTAGCAAGCACACACTTTCATTTCGTCAAAGATTTACGCCAACGCCATATGGCTAACTCCTTTGTGTTGAAATCTCTGAAGTCAGAGCATGTTGGGGCAAATGAGCAGTGCATATGTCATCCTTTCTTTAAGATCGGACGCCATTTTATTCCAATAATAAAATGTTTATCATCCTGCCATGGGAGTGAGGGCTACTCCTTGTTCCTCATAACACTTCACTCTTCCATCTTCCAGAACCAGCAGTGTCAAACTCCTTGTTTGTGTCTCATCCTTATCTGCCTACTCATAACTTCTCCAACATCTACGTGAAACTCCTTCTTCGTTATATCAACTATGACCACAGTAGCCTCCGAAGCCAGACCTCGACCACCCATAGAACCTATCCAAACTTCAGGCCCTGGTCTCGATATCCGATCTTTAAGATCCCGTATCATTCAGAAGAGCCCGTCATGGACCCCTTCACCCCTATCACCACACAGTCGACCTCTTCCACAACTTCGAGAGCCCAAAGATGATGATATGAAGCCTGATGATGACACAAAAGTTGATCAATTTGAAACCCGAAAGCGTGACCTTCCCAAGCTTGAGTCCAGTCTACGCAATGTCTCCTTGAGACCGGTTGCACCTCTTTCTCTCCATAGCCCAGGCTCCAGCACTTTGCCATCTCGGCCCTCTCCCCTTTCTGCGCCACTCTTGGCTCCTCCCGTATTCCAAAGACCTACTCTAGCAGATGAGACAAGAAGCATGTTGCTTCAGGAGTCAGATGCAGAGCGGGGTGGTGAATCCCCTCATGTCGACTATGAGCGCCGACAATCTGCCCCTGGGGGTCCTTTTCACGCCAGAGCCATGCACCTTGCTCGACAAAGAGAGCATCATCGTCGTCGATGGATCGCAGCTTCACACAGAGCTCGTGAGCCTGAGATATTTGTGCTACCTGTTGAGCTTCGTCGCTTGTCTCAGTTATCTTCGAGTGATGCAGAAGCGTCTTCGCCCTATCCTTCGGAGAGACGTTTGACTACCCGTGTGGCTGTTCATTCGCGTGGTCGGAAGTCAATTATACTCTCCAGAACCTTCGACTTGGACGAGTTACGAGCTACACTTCCAGTTATGAGCCCCGTTGAACGACATCAAGAGAATAGGCGTGCATCAGTTGTCACTCTTCAACCTCCTTCTGTCAGCTCTCGAGCATCCTCCCCTGGAGTCTCTCATGAGAGGCGTCATTCCCACGGTGTTCTTCCTAGAGTAGATGCAAAGCCCTCGCCGGCTTTTGAGCGCAGAGGCTCCCGCCAAGGTTGCGGTCCTGTCCCCATACGTAAGTGCTTGAATCTTTGACCTCAGCATCACGACTCCGCAAACCAAGTCTAAATTTTCCCAGGCCTCAGCTATGCTCGAACATACCTTCCCGTTCTGGCTGCTGTCATTCTTTCCGAGCACGTTCGTCCTGGCGACACGGTTGAGCTCCCCCTCCCACATCCTCATGCTTGGGGGGACACTGTTGCACATGTTTATACAGGACGAGCCACGCTTACTGAGCCCATCAAGCAGAACATCCTGTATCTTGGAGGCTCAGTCTAAAGCAAGGAGGGAACAAATCAAGGGCATTGGTACGTGAGAATTTTCGAGCTTCTTGGACATCAAATCTTGATGGGCAACTGGACTATGGGCGGACACTTTTGCATATCTCTTGTAATTTTGGGTGTCACAAGCGAGTCAATGTAACATTTTCATTCTTTATCCCCGGATTCCTTTTCTACAACAGCCACTGAAGTTAAGGTGAGTCGATCACTTCAATACAGAAACTATGAAATTGACCGTCTCGGGCTGTATTAGATAGTGGCAGCCCTTTATTTTCGAGTTGCATGCGTCTTCCATTGGGCAGTGCTGGTCTTTTGGCATAGGCCGTGGCCCATATATGATGTCTTCAAGCAGCCATTGCTCCTAGATCTTTTGCTCTGTAGCCTTTCCAGGTTGGACACTTACATCGAGATATGCGCATCAGAGCATCACGTCGTTCGTGCAAGAGAGACTATGAACTCAACACCATAAGAGCTCTGACTCTGTCGACGAAAAATCTCAGAAAGATGTCATGTAAAAGGAATGTTTGATATGTTGCAGCAACTTGGTTTTTTCATTATTCATTGTAAACAAGAAACGTCCCTGTGAGCTGTAGATCGAGGTAATCACTATGTTGGATGACAAAGTCATAAGAAGATCCATATATAGTCTTTGAACGAAAGGATACAAATGAGGCCTAGGTTACATCACGTTTTTCTTTGTTTTATCTTTCGTGGCATTGCTTGATCTGTTTTTGATAGCGACCTTGCCATCACCCTGCCCGAGGCATAATTTAACTACCCCAGGTTTTGACATGCACATTCATCTTGTTAAAGCCCTGCCTCGGTTGATCGATATATCAGTAGTTTTCTTGGCGCGGAAGACCAACCTTATTTAGAAGGCGTTGATGATGTAGAAAATGGCCGAGGGGACGATTTCAGCCTTCACATGTCTCAGACTGTCTCTGCATCGGACATCACGCGATGTGCCCACAAGATCACTGACAAGAGATCAAAGCTATGACATCCGGAGCTAGTATCACGATGGTGGCCAAAGAACAAGCCGCCCATGCCTATCTGCCACCAACTCGCACACAGCCTATCGTGGTCCCCTCCCCCACAAATGTTCAATGTGTTGTCGACACGAACCCTCCAGAATGCCAACTTCGCTTTGGTTTAGTAAGTGGAGAAGGCCGGCGCGACGCAAGCATGGCCTGCAGAATGCACGCTCGGACGCTGATGATATAAACACACCTACCTGTAGTGTCCCAAGTTAGCCTGGCCTGGCGCTGTCAGGGTTCTTCAAGGCACTAAAATCTATCGCGTGTATTTTGGGCTAGGTTCTTCAGGTAGCGCAGTTAGGATGTTCAACAATCGATTTTGAGACAACAACCTGCATAAACAGTAGATGAAAGAGAAAACATTTCGCTACTAGGTTAGCAGCTTCTGCGCCGTAGACTTACTCAACCCCAGTCCGCATACTTACTTATCGAGCCTTGATAATACGTAAACGTGGATGAGGTCCCTCACAACCAGCAAACACATAAAGTTTCGTCAAGGGTCCTTGTTGAAATGGACCGGCCCGGCGGCTATTGCGGCTTTGCGAGTTGAAGCGGACCTCCGAAGAGCGGGCGACGACCGACCGATGGTAAGCCGCCGCACCTCCGCCCACCGTTTTCAGGTGGGCTTTGTGAAAACGGTGCATAAACACCGCGAGTAATTCAGTGCATTCGCAGAGTTATATGTGAGCCAGTGACAGTTGTGGCCAAGTAATTAACGCATGAGACCATATCTGCACGACTTGATAGGCGAGTTGCGGCCGCTGGAAGAGATCAGAAGTCAAGTAGAGCCGGTTTCCTAACAAAGCGATATCTACCCTTCCTCGTTCTGCTTCGTTTTAATGCTTGGCAGTTGATACATTTAACTTGGCTGCAGCCACAAGCAATAGCCACGGTCCCTATGCGACATTTCTTCCGGGAAGGGACGGAATCTGTAGTATTAACTCTTGGCTCTGATTGTGTTGGTGTGCCTGAGAAACCAGCAGGGTTTACACCAAGACGACATCCTTTAGTCGTCATGGGTAAGCATTTGACGATGTGACGCCTCCGGCCGATAGCGAGCTGCAGCTAAGCATATGGGGATGGGTGGTGGGTGTACACTTGACGGGCGATGAGCGAACAGACTTGTCGATCTTAGAACTGCATAAGAGGGTCGATAATCGTCAGACGCCATCTCGGCCGGGGTCTTTTCTTGCGCCATCTTTACAGTAGCAGAAGAGGAGACTACGGTTGAGCTTGTAGGGATGAAGAATGGAGACGGGAAGAGAGGATGGAGATTGATGAATCAACGAAGTCCTTGCCCAATGAACAGCCAAGGCAAGGTACGTACTGCGAACTACCTACCTTACTTTCCCGAGTCGATCGAACTGGTTCCAACCCTTACCTACAGGCTACACCTGCCTACCTACCTTGCCTCTTACCTGCCTGAGTCCCTAGAGTGAGTGCCTTCCAATCTCTCTAGCACCCAAAGATAGTACCAGTAGTAAACATCGCCTCAGGGAAGGAAAGGATGTACCATGTACCTACCTACTTAGTTATCTAGATCCCGCTTGGTACGAGATCTCAAGTTGCCTCATCAGGCAATCGGCCATGAGAAGCTTTGACCATTGCTTGTTGCTATCACTCGATTAGGCATCTCGACCTTGCAACAAAAACTATCACCGACCAACACTGAATATGAGAGATAATTCGCTGGACCTCGACAGGCATGGCCGTCTCTTTATGATTCACCTACTATAGCCACCAGCACTTGCTACAAGATGCAGATAACGAAGTCAATACTTCAGCATCTCAATCACCTCATCGGGTTCCGGGCCGTCTGAGCAGAATATGTGGTTTATCCATGTGCTACATAAACTGAGCACCTCAAAAATCCAAGACATGCATATGTATGCATACTCATGGAGTTACATGCGTTCAACGTCGGCAGGTCTCAGTGTATGATAGAGGGGCATCATTTGTGCAGGATAAACCACGTACCAATGCGATTCCGAAACATCAGGACCGCTTGATGCGCCTTTTGATAGCCGTTTGTAGTTCTCTATCAACAACAAACCCTGTCACCAGTTGCAGAGGGTTTTGCTTGGCGTCACGAACGCGATTGACCCTTGCCATCCTTGCTATTGCCGATTGAAGTCCGAGCTCTACGGATAGACCCACGGCGATATCTTCGCCATCAAAGAGGGGGAAACGGGGCTACTCGCAAGGGTCCATGGCGCAGCAACTGGATAAAACACAACAGGGACAGTGACTCGACAGCCAGATCGAGGCTCAGCCTGTGCAATGTCGATTACCCAGTGACCTTTCTGATATGTGGCTATCCGTCCCATCCCGTGGGGCTGGTTGTGCTATGAGCGTTGCGATACGACGAGAGAAGAGGAATCTTCAGTCAACTTTCTGTATCAACGGCATTGGTCACTCGCTGACTGACGAAAGATCTGCAAAAGGATGGACTATTCCCGGAGGATTAACGACCAGGGACCTGCATCCAATTCGGTGTAAGATGATGTTATGCAAAACAAAATATTCAAGGTTGTGGGGGTTTTTGCAACCTTTGCTAAAGGTTGGGTTGGTGACACAAGCAGGATCGGTCCTTTGATGAGGTGGATTTTGGAGTGAGACATCGTCACAGACATCAGTCGTTGTGGATATCATTTGGATATGTTTCTCCAATGTCAACCAACATGATATGCAGCTTTGCAACTCCTAATAAGTCACGCGAGCTCACACAAGACATTACGCCAACAATAAATAGCATCTGAAAACAAGTTCTGATACAATACTTATCTTGTTATTGGCAAAGGAATATTGTTCCTCACACAGAGCCGGTCCAATGACGGTCATATGCCGGTCGCACACCAAAATAGCAGAGCCCCAAGGCCCGCAGAAAGCTAGACAAGAACCAACATGGCATTACGACAATGATGATGAACGACATCCATGGTGGACAACTGTCGTAATTCATCATGCATCGAAGGTTACAATAATACTCGACACCCACACCATCAGACATGTTGGCTCTTGCTGCAGCTGGTAGTCTATGCATATACAACTATACGCTACCTCCATTACGTACTATTAGATCCAAGAAGAGATAATGCAACGAACGGTATAAGGATAATCACGATGCAGATGCCAAGCTGACAAGCCAGTCTCGTTACGGTGATCCTGGTCTAGCCTGGCTTGTACTCGCTACCCCCAGACTGAGACTCAGCTAACCAGAATTACATCAGGTACCTTGCGTTGTCCATCTCCCATCATGATATCTCCTGTACAGAACTCCGTAAGTGGATATCAAGAAAAAACCCCGCGTCAGAATCCATATCATATCAAAGAGGACCAAGTGCAGACGATCGCTGTCCACAAATGCTTAGCTTGGCTTGAAAACTCTAGCCTCTGTGCTTGGCGTCTATCTTGCACCCGTCCGCCAGTAAACTCGATCAAACCCCTCCCCACACAAGCAGGCTCATTACGTTTCCATTCTGCCTTGTTCCCTAGAGTTTTGGCTGTGCTCGTGATTCGCACTCGCCATGTTGCGAGACACATGATCTAGCCTGATAGCTGTCACGGCCACGGAGATTGAGAATGGGATCGATGTCTTGGTTCGGCCGACAAGGAGGGGAAGCGGAGCGTAAACCTAGTGGGGGCTTACAGGCTTATTTCTTGACTCTGAGTCTTGTCCAACCAGACTCCCCTGTCTTGTCTGAGCCTGCACCTCATCTCGAGTTGAGTCCCGCTGAAGATGCAACGGTGATCAGGGAAACCCGGCCTGACAATGACATGAAAGTGGTTCCTGTTTGCCCTCGATGCCACATATTACGACTCACGTTGTTTCGACTGGGACACATTGCCTAACAGGGCAGGACCCTGGATATCCCGAGCTCCACGGATATGTGCATCAAACCCTTCATGATGCGACAATTAATTCCCTTTTGACTTTGTGTTGTGGCTGCCTGTCTCATCAACCTCCGGCACTTGCGCAAAATGCGAGTGCAACACGTCAAGCCCTAATCCTAATATAGCTTGCTGCAGTTGAGCAGATGCAAGATTTTGGTGTGCCATAGTCAAGACCAAAGTCACATCTGAGCGAGGCCTGCCTGCAAACCATCTGAGCTGTCGTACCATGAAACTAATCACTTTGTGGGTGGTGCTGTGGATCTCTAATTGCCAGTCCATTGACCATCCTTCACTCTCTTCTTTAGGCTAGGGCTGTCATCACTAAACTCGAAGCTAGTGCCAACGATGCCATTTTAGGTTACTCAATGTCTCTACTGAGTCTGTATCTATCCTTGCGAACTAACTAACAGCTTGTTGTCTAATGTGGGTTTAACGGGTTATGAAATGTCTACGCCCGTTATACCCGCCTCAGAAGTCAGAAACAAGTATGTAAAGTCAGATCACAGAGGCCATATTAGCAAACAAGTAATTGTCAGGCAGGAGACATCTCCCAATGTTTTGATTATCCTCTCACATGCCTTAAAGCTAGCTATGCTTTGTGTACCCTTTGTGAATCTCACACACCACCTAGAATAGCCTCCACCCGTAGTCCCAAATGATCCCAAATTGTTACAAAACGAGGGAAGATGACTCTTGCTCGGGTTTTTTGTTAGCAAGTCAAGAAGCTAGTAGTCATGATAGTCTTGACTGCTTTCCCACCAAAAAAACAAAAAAAGTTTGGCCCAGCAAAGCTCGCTGTTCAGATTACCGCGTGTCTTTCATCTGCTTCGGAAATATCTCATTCCAAGGAGGTGACACTCTCAACCTCGTCAGCGGCCGTCGACTGGAAAAGCATAATCATCATCCCCCTAAGAAGCAAGAACTTTTGCCCAACCGACCTCTTGAAAGGCCTCCATCTGTGTCCCCAATCCGTCCTTTTTTTTTTTTTTGGTGGTGGCTGTGGTGTGGTGTGCAAGAAGTAATAAAAGAGAAGAGATAGGAAGATTTTCGTCGTTCCATTTAACCATTGGTCATGGACAATTAACTTCCCACGTGAAAATGAAAACGTTACTCATGGCCTCATCAAATCGTTTCATCGCCAGGTCAGATTACCCAACACTGCGAATTGATCGAAGTTTCGTTCGTGTGCAGCTTGGTGGTGTTTGGCGTCATTGCCATTGGTGTATGCACTCGTATGGGCACATACGAGGTGCTTGAATCATAGGCGGCATAGCCGCTCTTTTCCCATGCGACTTGCTGTGCCTGAGGTTGCCGTCCCTTTTGACGGGCGTTATATCGAATAAGCGATCCCTTGCCAGGAGGTGTCTTCAGAACGATTGAAGGCTGCGGGGCGGGAGCAAGTCGCTGCTCATCGTTTGCATCTCCATCAGCTCGGCTACCCCATGAAGTCTAAACAATGGATGGTTAGTTGATTGCTTTGGCTCTGCTTTATCGAAACGTACCATATTCAAAGTGATCAGGGCGTACAGCTTGATCAATCCGTGGAAATATCCGAATATGATGGAAACAGGCAAGAACATGATATCGCTTGGGTTTCGAATAAACAGACCCATCAGCTTGACTACCTTCGTGAACGCAAACATGAAGATAAACTGAGTCCAGAACGCGTATCGGCGATTCTGGATATCCCAGTCCGCTGTTCCCCACCAGCATGAAGCTAGGAGAAGCGGATCAACGACAAAGGCCAGCGAAGTAAAAGTCGCGAAGTGAAGAGCATATGTACACCACAACTGTTGCCTGTTTCTTGTTAGGTCAAACAAATTTTACACGGATACTTCTTTTTACTCACTTCCAAATGTAGCGTTCAGTGACCATGCTGGTCCAGTTGCTTCGCCAGTTGCTTCGGGCCCAACGAGAACATTGGTACAAAAATTTGGTGCTGTTCTCCAAAGTTGTCTCGATCTCACACTCCTTGTCGTACTGGATCCATGTCTTCCATTGGTGGCTTACCAGCCAACGAGTCACAAAGTTGTCGTCGTCAGCATTCAAAATCCACTTTCTCCACTTCTCGTTCTTGAAGCCGTGGAGAAAGTCATGACTAGAGAGGATTTCAGAGCGGTAGGCGCCGGTACGGCCAGACATGCATGAGGTGCCACCATCGATGTTGTGGGTGGCTGATATCTCAAAATTTCGACGCTCGATGTAAGCTGCACCCAGCCAGTTCCAGGCCTTGGTTGACCAAGAGCCATCATGCTCCCGTCGTACTCGTTGACAAGTTCCTACACCGCCGATTTGAGGGTCTTCAAATGGAGCGAGGATCCATGGCATAAGAGTCGAGGGCCAGGTCACATCATCGTCCGCCATGATAGTGATGGGAGTCTCGACCTTGGGGAGCGCCTCACACACCTGCAGGCGCTTGTTGGCAATAGGAGTGTCTAGAACACGGACTTTGGGGAAAACCAAGGAGTCCGCCAGGCGCTGGAGGTCTTTTCGCTTATCATGCGTTGTGACCAGAATCAGCTCGGCAGGCTCGCAAGCGAGAATGCTCTCAATAGAAGGGCGCAGCTCCTCGAAAGCATTGTGGATGGTTGGGATAACCACAGTCACATCCTTACTCGTGAATGTCGGTTTGCTGGGGATGGGCTTCGACTTATATGTCCAATGGCTAACGCAATGAACTAGAAGACGGAGATAGCGATGAACCCTGAGATCATGTCAGACCTGGTTGGCCAGGATGAGATTTATGGCTGCATCAAAGCCTTCTTGTTGAGAAACGCAGTTTCCATCTCAAGATATTGAAAATGACTTACCAAAGGCCTACAAAAAGGTACAGCCAAAAGGTAGTTGAATACCAAAAGTTGAAAGAAGGCATTGGCAGTGCTAACAACCCAGCAAGGCCAGGAAGATGGCTGCGCCCAATACTTTGAGTCTCAGATTCAGACATGCTGAAGCTGTTAAAGTGTCGAAATCCAATGAGGTTGATAGGTGGGAGGAGGTGCTGTTGATCCCGCGATGGGCAAAGATGTTCTTGTGATACACGGCTGTTGATGGGTACTGCACAACGAGGGTAGAGATTCGAAAGAGTAAGGGCGAGGAGGGGTTTATAAGTGATTTCAAAACAGGACTCTGTGTCTCGTAATCTGGAATTGATAGTGGTTGACCGTCCAAGATGATTGTGTTGTGGTGAAAGTGAATCAGAGACGCTGGAAGTACCAAAGCAAACACACTATGCACGAGAGACACAGTCGCACCGTTGCAAGACTCGAGGCACCGGAATAATATACAATGACGGGAAAGGAAATTATTCAAAGATGGCCATGACAAGAGGAATTGGCCAGGAGAAGAATGGCGAGGAGGAGGAAAAGAGGTAGTGGCGATGATAACAGCCTGGGGTGAAGACGGGGAACGGGTCTATGATATATACCTAAGCCAAACCCCGTCTCTAAAACGGACCATGCATGAACATGGAGTAGTGAGGGTCCTTGATGAGGTCGTGGGCCATCGTAGTGTGTACCTAGTCGTGGTGGCACTGGTAGGGCGGCAACTATGTACGTAGAGACAAGCGCGCAAGGTCTGTCGAGATTTGATCTTGTTCTGGACAACGGACAAGACAGCAGGGGTGTATTGGTCTTGCGCTCACTGCATTAGGACCAGGACCAGTGGGGAGCGAGGGGTTGGATGATTTGAGAGGGTTGGAGGGGCCATGTATGGCGGCGGCGGCGGCTCGAATTGGGGGATTAAAGAGGGCACAACTATGTAGCTAATTAGTAGCGCACCTGGGATTGGAGGAGGGGGTGTATTGAGATCACAGCAAAGAGAAAAGAGACTGGCGCGCGTTATTTGAGATGTGTTACTGATGAGAGCCATTTGAGTCTCATTCGACGCCGACCCCGGCCGCATTACTACCGAGAACGTTACGGGTTTATTTTCTGTCTTTTCTTGCTGTCCATTTCCATGCTACTCCTGCAAGCTGTCGAGAAACACTGGAGCGACTGAGCAAGCGGGGTGACTGGACATTGCAGACATGGAGCACTGCGACTGTATTCAGGACAGGGCATGGGGGCGCAGGCTCTCAAGCGTGGAGTCGACATTAGTATCTTCTGCTAGGCACCTCAGTGCCTTGGCCTGAAAACTCCAGCATGTCCGTTCGCTTGACTTAAGACCCTACCATCGTGGCGCTGATTCTGGGCTGGCGCATGAGAGTCATGTCTCGTGCCCGTAGTAGCCCATGTCAAGGTACTGAATAGCACTTGGCCAGTGCTGCTCGGCCCGCGGCGCACATCATGAGCCTTGTCGTTTCGTTGTTTTGCCTCTGGGGTCCAAAGTGCAGGGTTCACACAAACCTCGATGGCGTCGATGGCTACGGACGGGAGAGGAGACATGGGACCTTGTTCGTGTTTAGCGTGTGGATCTTGTTGCTGCTGGCGCGAGCGAGTAAAGTCCAAAGAAGCCAAGACAAAAACAAAAAGACAGCCATTCAGCATCGCATTACCTAGGTGAGGATCTGGTGGGGAGTGGGTTAATAGCTGGAGGCGGCTTGGACATGAACTAGGATACTGTATGCATGTATCTAGGGACTCATCAACCTGCAACATAAAGCATAAAGCACAACCTGACTTGGAGATATGCCTGTCAATTAGCCGCTCGCCTGTGGTGCGACAAGCCGGCTCATCGTATCAGAAGCAAGAGGTGGTTGTCTTGCATCTTGCATCTGAGGTTCAGAGTGAATCCAGTGGAATGCATTGGACAAATGAGCAAATCGCAGCGCTGGTTCTGTTGCTGCAGTTGTGAGAGGCCGAATACAGCTATGTATATGTATTTCGAGATTGCATATCGACAGATGAGGAGAAGATCATTGATCCATTGGCCAACCAAAGGCCACTGAGCGGAGAGGCAATTGGCAGCGAGCTACGGAGGACTGCCTTCGATATCGGATATCATGGACGTGCAGGCAAAAGAATCCTTGAATGCAGGAACTGGGCCCTGATGCGCGCCAGCTACTGGACGAAGTATGGAGATGTTAGCGTATGTATGGAGAAGATGCAGCATGTAGGTTGAAGAAGCGATATCACACAATGTACAAGGGAGCTGAGCGGAAGACGGCTGATTCCTTCCGTGGCAAGGAGATAAACTCATTTGAGGTAGCTAGGGAAGGTCCATGCTAAGATCAATCTTGATCTCAATGTAAGTGTAATCGACAAGATGGGGGAGGAGCAGCACTAGTGAGTTTCTATTTTCTTTGGTCAGATTCCTGTAGGTTGAATCATCATGGATAGTCCGGAGGAAAGTGGTACAGAAGGAGAAGATAACCTCAAATCCGAGGTCCCTGTCTGGTCAACGTTAGCTTAGTTGTCGAGGAAAGAAATGGTGGGGAACCCACCTCAGCACCTAGGTTACCTGGTAGGTAATGCGTCTGGCTATGTGCCTTTCTTGGTTGCATAACTTGCGTCTTCTAATTTTCCTAGCTGATAATTGACATCTTGGTGGCTTCATCGAAATCGTGCTGAGGTACCTCTATAATGACTTGAATATGTCACTCCCATCGTCTGGACAACAATCTGGTACCCTCAAACATCCCGTTGTGATGTTACGAATTCTCTTCGCTTTTCTTTATCGCCAACATGCACCTCCACATCAACCGCCATAGATCAGCATGGATATCTTTCTCCGAGTCAAGTAATAAAGTCGCTTGAGGTGCAGAGAGGATTCCCGTGCCCTATCCACGCAGGAAGAGACAATGAGAGGACAACTAGAGAGGACAGTGCATGTATGAAGTGGCCAGAGGAAACGCATCATCACATCACTTCGCATTGTCTCGCCTTCTCGAGTCGTCGAGATTGGATCCGCTCCGCCCATAGACGGCTGCCGCGTTGCGTTGCCTACCTCCAATAGAACTCGTAAGGACCCGCGGCCGATTATGCTCGGGGGGAGGAAACCGGCCTGGAGAAAATAACCGACCAGCAGATCGACCAACCCGGCAGCTAAACAGAGGCGACAGGGTTGCAATGCTGCGGATCCTCTTCGGCTTCGGCTGGTTGATGAGATTCACATTTTGAAAGACTCCGAGAAAAGCCAAGAGTCTGCTTCTGCATCATCTCCGCTGGGCCCTTGTCTCTCTCTTCCAGTCATTATGGTTGTGTTACCTGCATCGGCAGCTTTGAGAGTCAGTGCACGGTGCAACGCACCAAAGCCGATGATCTGTGGCTAGCTGCTATCTGTTGAGATATCATGTCTCGGGTGTAATATGGCAGATGTAACTGTATGGATGAGCTTGGTACAATATACCACTACGTTGTCTATCAGAATACAGCCTTGTTTCGTTTCGCTGCGTTTTGGACTGTTCTGCTTAGGGAAGCAGAATTCCTGGCCGGTTGTGGCTGTTCTTTTTTATTGTTACCCCAGCAAATTACTGAATTCTGTTTCTTAGATTGGACAGATCCCTCTTATGATGAAGATGCACTTTCATGCGGTTGGTCCTCGCTGGAACTACCTTGCTGAGATACGGGCATAGAGTCTGGAGGAGTCGTACGCAATTGCAGATGGTAACTAAACCCGTAAAATCACACCATACCCGGATCTGCTACTTCTTCGCGATGCTCGAACCCACATGGCCTGCTGTTGGTTTTTGCTTGAGACAGGCACCACAAGGGTCTTCCAAGTAGTATCATGTACTACAGCCAAGACGGTGCCACAGCTCCTGGGGCCAACTGAACATCACTGGTATGAGCGAAAAGAGGGAACTACAGACACGAAGAAGGTCTGCTCAACTTGCATCCAATGCAAAAATAGCTCAGCACTACCACCTTGCTTGTGCACATGCGGAAATCGATAGCAACGAGGCCTAGTGGCATGTCGGTCATGATATACTCCAATTGGCTCATCTTCGTCGACTGCACATTGTCCCAGTCCTTCCTGATCGATGATGAGCCGCAAAATGACCCGCCCGTCCATTCATTCTCCTACGGCTGGCGCAGAATGGGTCAGCCGTTCGTTCCTCATCGAATCGACTCCACTGTCAGCGAAGAGCCACTGTAATTGTTGCTCATCAGTCGACATTGGACAAACAAATCAAGCTCGCCAGATCCCGAGTCCTTACCATTTGTGATCTAGGCTCACAGAGGCTGGCGCGTGCGCTCCAGTATGTGGATATTATACGCACGTCTGTCCTGTTAGGAGCCTTCTTTCAACTCCTAGCTATCAGCCAGCATCTGTTGGTCTAAGGTCGAGTCAAGTTCTACGCGGCGCAACGCAGCTCGACAGTTTCGGCAATAGTTATCGTCCTGCAGACTACTGCAGACCATCGGCCATATTTCTCGCTGGTTGGCTCCTGTAGGTCTCAGGTTTTGCTTGGCTATCTAACGTAGCAACTCAGAACATCCAATCCGAGTAGCGTTGCTTTGACCACTATGTTGAGACATAACTGTCACTCAGTCTGCAGCTGTCCACAAAAAGGTGCTGCTGTGCTCCTACTGCTGCGCTTGAGGCTGCTTGCCTGCAATTCAATCTCGAATGGCATGAAGAGCTCAAAGACAACTTACCATTACCTGCAACGCAACAGGTAGCAAAATTGCTCTTATTCAATCAAAGCCAATCGATAATGCATGGTGGGTCAGACCTTTTGTTTACAGCATTTTTCAAGACAGGCTCTCTCGGAGGGAGTCTGTCCATCAAGACAAGACTGCAGGGATCCCCACTGCACCCTGATCCTGATGCTGCTCGTTTATTGTTGAACCCTCTCACATTTACACCTTGATTTGCCGCTATGGAGCCATTGGCATTTTCATGGGCGCATGCTCGAGGTATTTTTTTTCCCTCATTCGCAGATCTTAAGTAACCTCGCCACCATGCAGTGACAAGTAACTGCTCCGGGCGTTTTTGGTCCGGTATATCAAAAACTGTGCCTCAAGAGAGGCCATATTCACAATGCGTTGTGATATCACATTCAAAAAATCTTCCTGCCGTTATTCTTTTAGTGCTACGAAACTTGTGGAGGAGCCGGGATAACCCTGGCTTTGCTCGGAGGCCAGGGTGGCTAGCGAGACAGGGGAGCAACGATTGAAGCACGGAGCATTTGCTAAACCAACGTCGACAGGGTTGAATCTTGACAGTCACATCTTCAAACCAGATAGACTACTTTTTCCTTGTCGTTCTGCAACGTCAACTTGGTCGAAATCCCGCTTTTGTACTGGATCCTCAGTCTCTTGGTCAATTATGGTTCCAATTTCAGTATGTTCTTGTACAGATCAAATGACATCTACGTTGGCGCAACCAAACCTATTCGAAGAGTTTCCAGTCAAGTATTTACACTGTTGCATTCATTTATATGCACCTTGAACTTGAATCGATTCAAGTGGCAGGCCTCGATGAAAGCAATACACAGATAAGAAAGCCAACGGCTTCACGGCCTTGGTGTCATTCACCCGGCATCGTTATGCATGAGGACGTTTGCACATGTCAGTCGGCAGGAAAGGGCAGCTCGTTAATCATGGGTCGACGCATCAAGTATGAAGTCTCCATTCAGAGCTTCTCAAACAGGGTTCTAATAGAAGGTCGTCTACCAGACCGTGAGCTCATACTCTCCGATGCGAAGCTATAGTCGATGCTTTTATACTCACATGCAAATTTGTCTCTCTCTCCTCGTCATCAACCCCCCTTGAGCCTTCTTTTCCCGATACCATAAGACTTCTACACTGACTTAAAGGCAGTTATTGTCAACTTAAGCCTCCAGCATGGTCAGATAAAACACAATTATAAGTCATAGTTGAGAGAGTAAGCTCCTATTAGAGACGAGGATTTGTGAGTGCGAAGGAGCTTTTGGGATCTTAAGTGTCTGCCTCAAGGCGATTATGACCGCTCGCAGCATCTCCCCGTTGGAACTTCTCTCTTGTGCCATGAGCACACATATATATATTTCGTATGGACGGCTATTAACGAAGGTCTTTTGTTCCCAGATCGTACCGGGCTATGGCGGGGCATTGGCATGCTTCGGGGAAGCACGAGGTGCTGCCGGATGTGCTGTCGGAATAAGCATGCAGCATGGGAGCTACCATCGTGGACTTTTGGTCATAACTGATCGATTTCATAGGTCAAAGCTCATTGTACCTGCACTAATGCCTTTTTCCTGCATTCTGATATGGCGCCCAAGTCACACATCGCGAAACTTCGATGTGGTGTTTTACATCGCGAAGAGACAGTTGGTGTGATGAAATATCAGACGAGGCTGATATACCATGTGCAAGATAAAATACTACTGCCGTAAATAATTCCTACTGCAGCTTACTTTCCAGTAGTCAAAATGTCGGTAATATTTTGGTTTAAGTCGACTTTGCGTATGTAGTAAAACACTTAGTTCTCTAAAACTAAGTTAGCTGAATACACCATTTCCTTCCAAAAACGCAGTCAACGCCCACGCACGAGGCCCGCAATGTCCCAAACAGTATATCTAAGCATTCTTCCTCGTCGATATAGTGATTCTACCTATATTGCCACCCAGGTTACCTGGAATCGTAACTTGTAACATTTGATACCAACTACCCTATATGCAAGAAACTCAAATATAGAACTCAGCATATCTAGGGTCCCACCTAGACATCAATACCATATACACTGAATTGGTCTTGAGGCTTCTTTAAGTCGTCGAGGTAACAGTGATTGCGATATTGATAAGTTACTCGAAGATTTATCAGGCTGAGACTCCGAGAGGAAAAGAAATGTTAGATAGGTCGAGCTGAGGTGAGAACCAAGCAAGATCTATATAAACAAAGCTAAACTGATAATTAATCGGCACTAGCTATATAGGTGCCTAATCATTGTAGTGGCTTTATTTGTGTGTTCCAGTCTCAAGGTGTTTGATACATATTGTACTGAAGCGGCATGCCATTGCAAGTCAACTAGAGACAAGACAGGCCAGGAACCCCCCGGCACAAGGTTACGGAGAGCTTTAAAAGCTATACAACATGCAACAATTACACAAGCTCCGGGGCTTTGTTGAACACAGTAACGAGTGGTGACGGTGACGGCGAAACTGTATCACTCGCCCCCTAGAACACAGTTACAGACCTCTCAGGCGAGCGAGTTAAGGTAAGATGGATTAAGAAAATCTCGTGAATATTTCTCTCTAGGGCGAAAATCTATCAAGTGGCCTGTAGGCTGGTATTCGTTAGTGACATGGCTCCATCCTGATGGGAGGCATGTTATTAGATCACTCTGGCTTAACATAACCACTGTACGGAATAGAACCTCTAAAATGAAATCAAAGCCGCTTAGTGAACAACATACTCAAATTTTGGCAGTTATTTGTGTCTAGATAAGCTCACTAGAAGGTAACTTCCTAATTTCATTGTGTGAAGGGGTGATTGACCTTGAACTTTAAGACTAGTATAGCTTAGAAAACCATCAATATTGTGATGCTTCTATTCTCGGATCAAGAAACCTAGATAGAATAGTCCCTTCTAACGCATATGTATGCGAGAAATACCATCGTTCTTAGTCCAGACTTATACACTGTATCAAAGACTCCCCAACACGCATCATGAAACACCAACACCGAAAATGTTTGAGACCAGCCAGGCAACGACGGCAGACGAAGGAGCCAAGGCGGGCCTTTCCGTGTTTCAAAACATAATGCTGGAGCCTTCTCATTGGGGGCATTGTGTTTGAAGATAGAGTTATTATGATGGTTGATGCATGTACGTATGACTACCTAAGTACATGGACAGACAATTCAAGATGCTTCACGATATATTGCTCAAATAGCATAATTCGCTCCATCGCTTAGAGTTTGCTGATACATATGATTATTGACTACATAAATTTTCGAAAGTGTTGATGTCTAGTCTGCCCTGAGCCTCAATGACTCAGTAAGTGAGACTCCTTTATATATCTGCGTCTTCTCAATCGAGCCAGTATTTTGAAGTCGTAGTAATACCATGCATACTATCTTTATAGGTGAGGGGCGAAATGATTTGACTTTCAGAACTGCCGGTATCTGATCATCATGAAACTTGTTTTGCATGTCTCAGATGTTTCCGGCGTAACTCACTGAGTTTCTAATCCGAACTATAACACGACTTGCGGTCTCCGCAGCAAATGATAGTCAATTGTAGAGGATTACATGAGAATCCACATAGGCTACGGCTGTGAGGTCATGGCCTACTAGAGATAATTCTTTAGCTGGTGGGTACAAATGTCATTTTACAAGTTATAGTTTGTTCCTAGTGGATTGGCATGACAGTATGGAGATGGCCAAGGAGCTCCCCACTCCGAATGCTACAACAGGACAAGGTGAACGGATACTATGGGGAATGATATTGATATTGAGACTCCATGCGAGACGTTTGGGGAGAGTTGCAGATGTTTCTGCACGTCTCAACCAACAATAAGCTACGGAGGCAGACTCGCCCACTTGGGAGGACTGGAACCAGTTAAGAGAGTAACGTAATGCACAAGCAGAAGGCCGCGTAATAGTCAGTTGGGAAGGCCAAATGTCACTGAGGCGTGTGGGTAAGTAAAACTGACTGCCAGTTCAACCTGACTTCATCACGAGAGAGGAGTTGCGAATCTATTGAGGCGAAGGTGAGAGGAGAAGCGGAGGCGGGGGAGAGAGGGGCAATGAGGAGAAACACAGCACTATCGACTTGTGGCGCAAGTTTAAAGACCCCAGTTGAGGACCCTTTTGAGGGGAATTTAGTTGCGAGACCAGCATGAACTGACGAGGCCGAAAGTCTGGAGACCTCATCTTGTGCAACGTGTGGTGTTCAGCCGAGACTTGAAGTCGCGTGACACTGGAGTGGTTGACAAATGTTCGGAATTCCAAGAAGGGTTTTTGGATTGGATAGCTCACTTGACTGAAAATTGTTTGGGAGTCTAGAAGGGATCGCCAGGAGACGACGGTTAATGGCGTTTCTGTACCTGATGACGAGGTGCCTGGTGGCGCAATCTGGATTGCCCTCCCCTTGAATAAGCATAGGGACGAGGAATGACGAACACATGGTTGTCGAAAGGGTAAAAGGATTCGTAATTGATGTCAGGCAGTGCTGTCGAAGTTAAATCAAACTCAAACCTATACAGCGATAAATGCATAAGCTCTATAACCCATGTTTCCGGCTTTCATCAATAGTCAATTCCTACTCCGTACTATGAGACAAAAAGAACCATTGATGACATCAAATTGGACTGGCCTAGAGCGAATGATCGACCACTAGTGTCAAGAGACAAGGGGTCGAGAGCCACGAGTTCGAGGTCGGGACCAAGATAAGGAACGCGGGATAACGGGAGACGAGGTAATTAGAGAAGCGAAAATATCAATTAATCGCGTAGTCAAAAGTTTGATGATGCTCAAAACGAAACTCTCCAGGCATCAGTGAATAGAAAGAACCAACCTACAGTCGTAAAGTTTAGCCGGTTGGTCTCACGGCGTTACAGGACCCGAGACAACCCTCCCCCTAGCCCCGCAAACAGAAGCGCTGCTGGTAGATCCGGATGGATGAAACGGGATGATGATGTTGATGATGCTGAGGTTCCCGGGGGATCAACACGGATGAAACAGTACATGATGCAACGAGGGGGAACAGTTTGTGACAGATCTAGTTACCCATTACAACATGACAGAGAAACAAGGCTGAAAACAATTGTAAGCCATGTTGTTTCTTTTGCTATTGCAATGTATGCGCTAGAGAAGGGCCGATAAAACGTGAGTGTAATTGTTAGTGGATGACTCGAGGACAGCGAAATCACGACACACACCAAGAATCACATTATCAGAGTTGCGTGTGCCCAGATTACATACCTAACAGTTTTATCCTTGCAAAGCTGGCGAGACTATTGGCGAACCAATAGGTTGGTTGAACCTTGGGAACTTCATTTCGCTCTGTCTTGGCTGCTCGCTTCCTGACATAGTAATGAATCGCCCAATTTCGTCTGATCAGAAGCGTCATGAGTTTTGATATTACTCTGTACATTGTAGGTAATTCTCGAGTCCATGAGGGGACAATTGCATGTGAGTGACATGTCCCTCGGGACCGCATTTCCTTCGAGTCCTTCCATATCTTGTCTTCTTTTCTTCTGTACACAACATTCTGTGCTTCAGACTTGAGCGCATCATCATCTGTCCCTACTCTTCCTATTGGACCAATACTCCCCTCTATCGAGACAGATACGGTCTGCTGCATCTTAAGTTTCCAAGGATATCACACCTGCAAACGCCCCCAAATCTCACTCACGTCTATCTATCCGCGTCGTTATCTGCCGCTACTCTACTGTAGGCTAGGTCGCCTTGCAAGACATTGATTGATTGATGTGGATATCTGCGACCCGACCGCTTCCCTCTCCTTGGCGTCTGGAACCCCCGCATATCACATCTCTTCTATTGCCTTACCGCCTCTCAACAACTTGTAGTCGAATACTAACTACTGCGACTACCACTGTAACGGGACATCGGCACTCGATCACATCATCGCAGGTTCGCAGACCGCAGACCGACGTTGGCTTGGCGATATCCACGGAACAAGATACCCTGGCCAATCCCGGGTCAGCGTCACAGCCTGTGGACGAAGAGGAAGAGTCTAGAGAAGAGAGGAGCGAAAAGGACTCAACAAGAAAGAACTCTCTCCACTAAACCCCACGTGCCAATGCACTTGATGAGGCTGAATCTGGCCTAGAACGTCTTGACATTGGTTCAATCACTTGGCTTCGCTGCCACCGAAACCCATTTTTTCTACCTATCAAAGATTAGAGTGTCTCTGATTGAAGAGCCTACTGTAGGTACAGTACCAGGCTTTAGGTATCCTTTCCCATATGCTGAGCTGATCTAGTGCTGAGTGATAGTGATTGCTAGGTAGAGTACAGCGGCGGTATTTGACCGGTATTTGCCTTCTCCGGCCGCACCGCCATTCTCAAAATCGACCTCCACTGCCTCCGCCGCTTTCACCGTCGTAATCTGCCGCCTCTTACACGGCCGCAGGCAGAAGAATAAGAAAAGACACAGACAGAGGTTTTACCGTCTCACCCTCCCTGTTTTCTCTTTCCCCTCATCTTTTTGACTTTTCTTTCGTTTGTATCATTCCAGTTCAAAAATTCAACTCTTGTGTCTTGGCTTTATCGCCGCATTAAAGTCTGGTATTCCTTGGCTTAGGGACTCGAGTCCAGAAGTGAGAGTCAGTTGAGTTGAGCTACCACAGGCTACCACTACCGCTACCGCCGGGCCCGGACTCCTAGGACCTTTACAGCAGTAACCCCACCCACTACGGAGTACCTACTCTCGGTTCTCTAGGACCTGGGAACACCCCTGATAGTTCTAAGGCCAGGCCTCCCCGACCCGACCTGTCCGAGTCTTTTCTCTTTCTTTGCGACATTTCCTTGTTGTTGTCGCTCAATCAGTTCTTCTTGTCTTGTTTACTTCCTTGCATACGCTGGTCGTTGAGAGAGCGAAGAGAGTGTATCTTCTGTGAAGAACCTTTGTGTGTGTGTGGAGGTGATTTGTCTGTTCATTGTACAACTTGAAAGAAAAAGAGAAGTCAACTTCTTTCATGATGCTCTGAGATACGCTGGGCGTGCGACAGACTCCTTACCCTCCGCCTGCGCTGCGCCCGTATCCGTGCAACGGCGACAAGACGCCCAACAACGCCAACAAACACAACACAAAACCCCTCGTATCTACCTACCTCTTTGACACCCTTTGAAACCCTTTCGGGTTCTTCTTCAACCTCTCTTCTACACTATTGCCTATTTTTTAATGGCAATGGCGCAGACCAGCAGTTCGTTACCGGGTCACCTACACGGTCACAGCTTCGGACATGGTAATCAACACGGCCATGGGCATGCTAAAATAACAAAACCTCGCAGTCGACCTGCTGTGAAGCCAATCCTCAAGAAACTGCAATCGCACCACTCCCACTCGGAAAAGAATTCTCTCGATTTGGATCGCGGTTGGGACGAGCAAGGTCAATTTGGTTATTCCTCGTATAATGTTGACGGCGACGACTCGTCTTATACGGCAGGTGCATCAGCACTGCCAACACCTGCCGCCCGCGCACGCGATGTCAGCTTCTCTATATCGGCCACGGATCTGAGCAATGGAGGTACTCGCTCAAACAAGTATTCGCACGGGCATGCTCGTTCTACCAGTGGCACTTCTCATGCTTCTATTGCGACTTCTGCTAGCGGTGGCAGAAACGGCTCCTTTGTGCATCCCTTTCAACAAACGCCGCGCACCTCAACACCACCTCTCTCCTACGCCAACTCGCTCGCTTCCCTGGACAATACCACCGGACCTCGCGATTATTCTCCCACGATAACTGAGAACGAAGACAATATCGATTCTCAGAGCCTTCAGACTTCGACTCGTGCCTATCATTCTGGTTCCCGGCCCCGCCGTCCCTCTCTTGCTAGTCAGCGCACCAGCTCGTTATCAGATGTGAATCAACCGCTGCGCATCACTACCAACGGCCGCGCCGCCCCAGGAATATCTGCGCGAAAGCCCCATAGCATCGTGACTCGCAGCCGATCTGACCTCCATCTGCACACAGGCTCAACCACTGCTCTTGACTCTGCGTCAAGCACCAGCCCACCTTCTGGTTCCTTCGTTTCACCCCAGATGATCGCTGCGTCTACATCCTCCAACGCAATGTCACCACTCCGAAGCTCTCTCGACATGAGCGGTTTCCGTCTCCGCTCACGCAGCGAGGTTGACACTGTCACCCGCCAGGAGAACGTCCGCGAGGCCCGTCGTAAGTTTGAGGAAAAAGAACGAGCCAAGGAGGAAAAGTACGCCCGTGAGCAGATCCGCAAACAGGAACGTGCAGAGAGTCGCGAAGCCCACCGCTTCAACAAGAATGGTCGCAAGGGTAGCTTTGGAACCTCTCGAATCTCTTGTGATCGTGTGTCCAGTAGTACTGACATCCGACCTTCGATCTCCCGCAAGACTACCGGCACTGGCGTGGGTCTGGGGTTGACCACCGAGAACGAGAAGGCCGACTTTGGTACCCGCAGCTACGATACTGTGCCTACAGGCCAGACGCCTGGCGCTAGAGCTGACGATGTGCACTTTCAATCAACTCACCGAACCAAAACCACCAAGCGAAAAACTACCAGTGCTTGGACCGCTTTTGTTCTGTGGTTGAGGACGCGACTGCTCAAGCTTGGTCGAAGATAGGAGAATTTTACCAGCGAGACCAAGACCAAACTCAAGACCAAATTCTCTGGCCCAAAGAAGGGGTTCGTTGTCAGAACTCCCTATCAGCAATACCAGCCGCGACAGCAGACCAGCGCCTTTGACGCATACTGCTCATCACCATATACCCCTCGCCGATGAATCTACGAATGCCTTCCTCGGCAGATACTCGGCGAGCACAAATTTACAGCTAGCCATATCCTTCACTACGATACCTTGAATTTCACCTACGGGAAGCAGTATATCCCTCACTTCCCATTCGCCCACGTATAACGCACGCGCACTCACGGCCTTTGGAGCAATGTGGCATGGAAACAAGCGAGTTTTCACGACCAGGAGGAACGTTATCTTTTGACATTTTATAGGCAAGGAGTTGGGGTTTACCACTTTGTTTTTTCTTTCTTCTACTTCTACGATTGGCATGCATGGTTGCATCAACGGACTCAAGCTACGCGGGATGAACTAAAGAACTTTGTTCTTTGATTTGGGACGATTTATTGCATTGTTTCTTGTTTTTTTCGAGTATCATTTCCAGCTCGGCTTGTACGGCTGTGGCATATCGGATGGAACGGCTTAGGCGCTTCTACCATAGAACCGGATCAAAACATGAACAGACATGACCGGCAATTTGCCTCGCTCACGTTAACGTTACGTCTCCTCCCTCTCTTGGCAAACATCCTGTGAAGTAGCACAGCCCCCAATTCTAATGACTCGAGTGTCGGGCCAAGAAGAAGACGAATCCATCGTACGTGTGTATCAGAGTGGCTCAGCTTTGCCTCCTCTGCGTCCCTTTCACATGACATTAATCAATCGCACATGACGTTCGTTTGCGGCCTTTGACAGAGAGTGGGTCGGCTTAACGGAGATCCTACCAGTAAGGGTGGGGAGGATTAGTTAGACAAGGGTATTGAAGGCATGGATCTCATGACCTCTGTTTGATGGTTCAGCGCTGAATCATTGCTCGAGTCCTACCTATGGAGACATTAATCTGGGGTTATGAGACAGAGCGTTATTGCTGAAGATGAATGCAGATAATATTTGTCTCATTAAGGAATGAGGAGAAATGGATTTGTGGGTATCACGATACAGTATGCTTTAGAAGTGATGAGTTTACACCAAAACAAACGGAGTACAATTCGTAAGGCATAACTAGATAGCAACGTGATCATAAAATACAGCAATAGACACATTTCCAGCAATGAATCACTAAAGCTTTGGCCTGGCAATATCAACGGGCGTCCACCAAGGGTAAATTTTGGGCGCACTCTTGTCCATAGTCCCTGTGAAATCTGGCTTCCTCTTCTCCAAGAAGCTATTCATCCCCTCTTTCGCATCCTTACCTGTGAACAAGTCCCAAAATATCTTGCTCTCAAGTAAATGCGCCTCCTCAGGCGACGAGGCTCCCCTGTAGATCATGTCCTTCATTACCCGCGCAGAAACACCACTTACGTTAGCCACTATCTCATCCGCGATCTTGAGCGCTGTGGGAAGAACCTCGTCAGGTGCAACAATCTCGCTGAAGAGACCGTCAAAAAGCTTGTGAGTGGCAGGGTAGACAGCGCCAGTGGTGGTGAGGTGAAGTGCACGGCTGGTTCCTATGAGACGTGGGAGGAAGAAACTGCTGCATGCCTCCATGCTGAAACCACGGCGACCAAACACAAAGCCAATCTGGGCGTCGCGGCTCACAACGCGGATGTTGGCGCCGAGAGTCATTGTGATACCCACGCCAACAGCAGAACCATTGATAGCGACGATGACAGGCTTGTTGCAGCGATACATAGGCAAAGTGACAATGCCACCCGAGTCGCGATGATCAGCAGCGTCTTTCCCCAGCGCATGTTCCTCGTTGAAGTCCATACCAGCGCAGTACATGCGGTTCTTTGGATCCGATGAAGTGACAACTATGGCGCGAACGCGAGGATCAACGGAGAGTGTGTTGAGCGCATGAGATAGCGAAGCCGCCATTGTATCGGTGAATGCATTACGGGCTTCAGGACGGTGAAGCTTTATGACTATGACATGTGTGACTTCTTTGGAAGAGGGGGGATGATGGAAGAGCTGTAGGGTTGGGAGGTTGAGGGTTGCATAGCTGTCGGGAAGCGAAGGCGATGCCATTGCGATTATTGGTATTGTGAGTAATAAATGGAGTGTGAATGAGTGAAGCTGAGATCAGGACGATGTTGATTTAGAGTGCGACGGATTGATTGGGCTTTAGTTGAGCTGCGGAATGATGACAACGTCTCTGGTTGACTTACAAGATCGAGCCGAGGTGTAAGCTAAATAGGTAGGTAGGTATAGAAGCGTTGAGTGAGTGTCGCTTGAATATACCCGGTATCTGTATATTATTCCTGGCTTCTCAAGTGAGTCAAGTAGATTGGGGAAATGAATGAAATAGGAATGATGATGAGAGAGCATGTGAATGCTAGTATCACATGTAAAGGTATTGGTCTTAGCTAGAGATCGTCATTGTCATCGTCAAGCGGCCAGGCGGCTTGAATTCCGCACACTGTTGTCTTGATGAGAACCAAAAGCAGCATTTGTTCAAATTATATCCACTTAAAAAATGAGAGAAAAATTATATTAAGTTATCTATTCGACCTTTGCCCTCGGCTGTTCTCGCATTGTTAGTCTGAAGGTGCTTATTCTAGAGTTCGAGATAGGTAGCTGGCCAAGGTACAAATGGGTTTCAAAGTTGTCTTTGAAGGTTGCATCCTATAAATGTTTTCACCTATTCTTAAATATGGAACCTATGAATTTTAAAGCGAGGCTACTCATACAGAATTTGGACCTTTTGTATATTTTATCATGATATCCAATGTAAATAATATCGCTTGTCCAAGTTCATCATCAAACAATTATTAGGCTGTACAGTCTATATAGCAGTATTTCGCACTCTTCGGACTGTACATGCATGACTAATCCTTGGTTGACCAGCCAAAAAACTCCGGAAGCCCAGATCAACCAGCAATGCAAAAGCCTCTCCACAAGCTCCAAGTTTTAGTTGAGCCGTTCTGACCAAAGACGCAGACACAAGAGACTATGCTGTCTCGAGTATTGGATCATGGTCTATCAATGGGAACCACACAAAGATGTGTGCTACCAACTTTATATCAATGAGCGTCGGTCCCTCGAGGATATCATGGTGCACATGAAGAATGTTTACCAGTTCACGCCGAGGTAAGTGCTCACTCAGTCAGTGTAAGTGACCGCTCTTGTCGACTTAACTTACACGACCTATTTCAGCAAACGCGCTTTTCAAGTACAGTTTAGTCGATGGAAGTTTCCTACAAAACAAAGACTAAAACACAAGGATGATCGACTTGTGAAGCGCATCCATGAGCTATGGAAGAGAAATGTCCCTCAAAGTGAAATGCTTCGAATCCTTACTGATGAGGATGGCTTTGACATCAATTCCCGTGAACTCATGAGAGTGCGTGCCCGCAATCGATGGCTCCTTAGAGTTCGAAATGGTGACCGAGCAAGATCTGGTGGTGATGCTGAGCCTGATGATGAGAATCTTGAGAATGATACTTCACTAGACGACAGAGATGTGAGCATTCCATTACCTGACCAAGAACCCAGAGGTCTCGACCAGCCAACGCCATATGCTTCTGAAAACTCAACACCTGAAGATGCCACCCCTGTCCCAACAACGCCCAAACCACGCAAGATTAGCAAAAGACAAAGCCGAAGAAATCGTCAGCATCTCACTGAATCAGAACACATTGTCCGTTTCCCATCTGAAATGACCTTGAACGATTCCAAAGAAGCCCTCGGCCTCGATGCGACAACCTATGCAGAGGCTCGCGAGTGTTTTTCTCGAATCTGTCAAGAAGAGTCCATCGTCAAGAAAACCCAAGCTGGACCGGGAAGATGGGACTATGTCAAGAACCGCCTGATTCATGAACGCCCACACCTACAACAGGCTCTTTGGCTTTCTAAAGAGGACCTTGAAAGAAAGCAGCTTGCCTTGGACATTATCTGCACTGACGTGACCAAGCGTCTACGCAACCAGGATACCAGAATGACTCTCGTCGATGCAAAGAACGAGCTAGGTCTCAACCCAGAAGAGTCTCATGAAATCCGCGCTGCTTTACATGAAGTGCTATGCGACGCAAAATTTACATGTAAATCTGATGGAACACCAGAGCAATGGGAAGAACTGAAAAAGCGATGGCTCGAGAAGTCAGGTCGCATGCGGGCAATCCCCCTTCATGGAAATGATGAATCATCTCGCCGAAAAGTCAAGGCAGTCGAGATCGTTGCTCGAGATGTTATCAAGAGAAGACGCGACGAGAAGAGATCCAAGACCACCAAGAGTGGTGAAACTCCTAAGCAGAAGGAGCCAACAAAGCGCAAGCCTCAGAATGACAAACCACAACATGCTGTTCAGGACTCGCAACTCACCGAGGCTCAACCAAGCATATATCAACAACAAGCCCAAAGAGCGATAGAGAACTCCCCTGCCTTCGGAATCTCAGAGACGGGAGCCCCAGGGTCCAATTCACCTGCGGATCCGATGATGGATCAGCCTATGGACGACAATGGATTTGAGCCTGTCCGTGAGCCAGTCGACTCGCGTATTGCCTATGCAACAACCGGACAGCCACCAGCACCACAACGACCGGGACAGGTACAATTGCCGGCTCTGGGCATGCCGGCTTCTCAGGGTGTCCTACCTCAGCCCCATAGAATGCTGGGCTCATCCGCTGCCAACACCATGCCCATGGACGCTCAGTACGGCTCATCAATGTACTTGGGAAATCAAACACAGGCAAACTATATGCAGCAGCAATACGTGCAGCACCAATTCTCGGCGCCAGCGCCCAATACAATGTTTTCGCCTGTGCCTTCAGTGCCTGCTGTACCATCTTCTTTTGCAGTTTTCATGCGATTGCACCCTTCGTCGACATATCCAGCCAATACCAGCATGTGGATATCTACAATGTCTTCACAATCAATCCAGGAGTTACGACAGGTCGCGGTTACTAAGTTTCCCGGGGCGATGTGTGTTCGTATTGAGGGTATCATTAAGGACCCCAAGGGCAATGAATTGCCCCTTCAGATACAAGGAGATGATGAATTAGCAGCCTACTTTGATCATATGCAGAGTGCAACGCCGACTTTTACTGTTCAACTTGTCCAACACGGCAGCATATGATCACTTCGTGTACCTTTGAATGCGGAGAGCTACCATGGTACGTATGATGACAACGACAACAAGAAAACGGGCGGACGGAGTTTCGGGACAATATACAGCATTTGATTGGGCAGTTTTGACAGTTTTCTGGGCGTCCGGATGGAAGCACTGAGAGAGCGGACTTGGTCTCCGCGATGTTTTTTTGGGGAATGCGGCTGAAACGTTCATCAACGGCGGTGGCCAATCTCCGAAGATCTGACGTCTCGGCTATTGTAATTAGCCTTATATGGATACGTGAAAACATTCACTGCCTCAGTACATATAATACAAGACAAAGGTTGATTCGAGGTTCATTGCAACAGGATTGGTAATACATGATAGTGAAACTGGCCGAGGCCGGCGGTGACGTGCTTTGATGTGATAATTGCTCTTCAACGTACCCCCTCTATAGTCGATATTGATCCTTGAAATCAGATTGAGCATCCACTTTGGTCAGTTTCCAGCCATAGATAGATCCTATCTTACAAGACTGACGGAGAAGCCCCGGGCCCAGCCGGTACCGATCGGTATAGAAGATATGAGAAGACGGACATTGCACAGCGCGACTGCTGAATTATACCGAGAAACCAAGAAAGGAAAAGGCAAGTATAAGAGGAAACAGAATAATACAACCAATGAGAATTAGACAAAGGCCTCCACGCCGTAGCAGATCTAATCGAGGCCGATCTCAGGGCCCTGAAGACGTCCGAACAAGGCCCAGTGATGTGGGGTTCGGGAATTATAGTGCGGTATTCCAACTCCGTCCTAACAATTTTCTTGCCGTTGACTTCAACACTTAAGCTCGACATCGACCTGTCCTCGTCGGCCAATTCCTATCTCGACACAATCCTACAGCTTCGACCAACTCCTCTACACCCTTCTACGACCTGTATATCTTAATTATTCCTGCTACTGACTTTCAACCTCTGCCCGCGCACAAGCTACATCGTCATGGCTTCTCTTCAATTGCGCGCTCAGCGTGCTGCCCTTCGGAGCTTGCGGACACCCACCACAGCTAGTTGTCGAACTACAAGGTTACCTGCGTCTTTCTCCCACTCTTACGCTACCGAGATCGAGCCTGAAAGACAGAATAAGAATACCCCCGCCCGACAAAGTAACGAGACAAAGGTGGGAAGGACGTTCCAAGGACAGGTCATGGGCAGTATTGGATCTCGATTAAGGCGTGAGCGGGAGCAGAGGGAGAAGTACGAGGAGTGGCGCAACATGACAGATCCTACAAGGAACTGGATGGTGACATTTGGTACGTTCAATCACTCGTTTGTAGAGCTGAAATCTAACAAATGATAGTCTTCCTCTCAGGCGTTGGTATCTCATACTGGCTTGGCACATATTGGCCAAGAGACCCCGAGCCTACGTCGACACTACCTCTCAACAAGTCCAAAGCTCCCAAGCACAACACGAAGCTTGAGAACATGCAGGCTGCCTGGGCCGACTTTGTCAAGATCGTCGGCCAAGACAATGTCAGCACCGCCGAGAACGACCTCGAACACCATGCTACGTCCAGTTGGTCCTCTCACCAGGCTAACCCCGAAGACCGCCCCTTTTGCGTTGTTTATCCCTCAAGCACCGAAGAGGTGTCTGAGATTATGAAGGTTTGCCATAAGCGCAAGATTCCCGTTACAGGCTATAGCGGCGGTACCAGTCTCGAAGGTCACTTTACACCTACCCGCAAGGGCATCTCCATCGACTTTGGCCGTATGAACAAGATTATCAATCTTCACAAGGAGGATCTAGATGTTGTTGTCCAGCCTGCGATGGGCTGGGAAGCTCTGAATGACCACCTGGGGCATGAGGGTCTCTTCTTCCCTCCTGACCCGGGTCCCGGTGCTATGATTGGAGGTATGATTGGCACTGGGTGCAGTGGCACCAATGCCTATCGCTATGGTACTATGCGCGAGTGGGTTCTTAGCTTGACTGTCGTTCTTGCTGATGGTACTGTCATTAAGACCCGGCAGCGACCTCGCAAGAGCTCTGCTGGCTATGACCTCACCAAGCTGTTTATTGGTTCCGAGGGTACCCTTGGCCTCGTGACTGAGGCTACTCTTAAGGTTACCGTTAAGCCTGAGTCTACCAGTGTCGCTGTCTGCAGTTTCCCCTCGATCCGTCATGCTGCTACTTGTGTGAGCAAAGTTGTGGCCCAGGGCATTCCCGTCGCTGCTGTCGAGATTCTCGACGACAACCAGATGAAGTGCATCAACGATGCGGGCATGACATCTCGAGCTTGGACAGAGGCAGCAACACTCTTTTTCAAGTTCGCTGGAACTCCCGCTGGTGTTAAGGAGCAGGTTGCTCAGGTGCATGGGCTCGCTAAGCAGGCTGGCAGCAAGACTTTTGAGTTTGCTAAGAGTCAAGAAGAGCAAGACGAACTATGGAGTGCACGAAAGGAGGCTCTCTGGAGTACCACAGCTGTCAAGAAGCCTGGTGACCACGTGTGGACAGGCGATGTTGCTGTGCCCATGAGCAAGCTACCAGATCTGATTGAGGCGACCAAAGAGGACATGGCAAAGAGTGGCCTGTTTGCTTCTATCGTAGGACATGTCGGTGACGGAAACTTCCACACTATTCTGCTGTACAACGATGATCAGCGTGCAAAGGCTGAGACTGTTGTGCATCGCATGGTTAAGAAGGCTGTTGAGATGGAAGGTACCGTAACGGGTGAGCACGGTGTTGGACTTGTCAAGCGGGATTATCTCCCTCATGAGCTCGGCGAGTCTACAGTTGACGCTATGCGACAGGTAAGAAATAATGCCCATACATTGAAATGAGCAGTTCGCTAACAGTCAATGCAGATAAAGAAGGCCTTTGATCCTCTATGTTTGCTCAACTGTGACAAGGTTGTGCGGGTGCAAAAACCTAAGAAGGGAGAGGTCGACGAGTGGTAGAGAGTTATGAAATATGCATGATACTGGAAACGGACAGGAGGAAAAGGAGCATGATGATACCTGGTGTAGCGTGTACGATGTAGGAATAGATGGCTTGGGCGGCAGTCACAGAGACCCGTCGTTATGAAAGCTTGTGTATGAGATCAGTTTAGCAGAAACCTTGATAATGTTTACCCTGATGATACATAACGATGGTGCATTGTTAATTCTTAACAGTTGACTTAGGTGTTGGCCATGTAATCCACTTGGAAATGTACTTCTCTTCTGTTGTTTTTGAAGAGCTCAAGGCCGTATGTAACCTTTGGCGGCCAGACTTATCTTTTAGTTTAACAAAGTTCCTCTAGAGCCTGCAAAGTCACGTCAAGTTCAGATGACACTTTAAGAGTTGGTTGCAGTCAGCTCCTAGAGGGCTGGGGCTGTCTGTATAATTACATTGAGAGTCATTCTTTATATATGACTGAAGTCAGGCTTGCAAGGACATCGAGAAACTCTTTCTTCCCTCGGAGCTTATTCAATATGCCCGAAATCACACACACCTCAGTTGATCCAGCGCAATAAATGAGCAAGTTGACGGCAATGAAACAGCAAAACTTGGCTACCGAGGCTATAGCTTTGTTCACAGGGATATGCTCACAATAGTTGTGCCTTTACAGATACTTTGAGCACCGTGAAAGACCAGCTTGTGGTTGATGCAAAATAGGAGTTCAACATACACTTCAGGAGCTTTATACTACGGAAGATCGATAAATATTTCGTAATCTCGGAGTGTGGTGTATATAAGGCTGATAACGGCTTATTCCCTCTATGCTATAACGCAGTATACTGGCTCGATGCGTCGCAGTCTGATCCACCCACCATCTTGTTGGTAGAGAGTTCGTTGGCTGTGTTTCCTTCAATTCAACATTAGCAATAGTCTCGTCATTGTGTCACCACAGATAGATATTCCACATACTGACAAACCAAGCATCTACCATGGCGAATCAAATTGCCCTTGTTGATTATTCCCAGCTTGAGTCTGAGCCAAGCTCGATCCTGGAACCGGACCCAGACCCGGACCTGGACCCTGATTCTGATTCTGACTCTGATTCTGGGTTGGCCTAAAACCGTACTCAGCATCGGATTCGCATAACTCATTGATAACATACGGTTGATGGTTGCTAGTCAGAGGCCCGATATTCCACTGCTGGAAGATCCGGTCTAGTCGCGCTCTGATGAGCTTGACGCGTTTCTCGCGGACGCTTTCGAGCGCATCTTTACTCTCAAGAATACCTCTGTTGACCTCGTCGCTTAGGTTGTACAGAACTTCGAGTTTGCCTTCGAGCTCGTTGATCAGCTTGCGGATGGCTTCTTTGTCGACTGGCTCTGTAGTGTTTTTCGTTTCTGTGGACGACATGGCGATTTCTTGGTTGCGAACACAGAACAGAGATGTTTGTTGTAGAAAGGTATATAAACTGGCGAGGAGGAGCGAAAGTGTAGAGAGTTGAGGTTGGCAGTGAATAACTGCAGGACGAAGAAGCTCTTACCTCCCTTGATGCACTTGCGCGCATCTCGTGCCCCATTCATCAAATTGCATAAAGAATGACAATGCAGCAAAGCGCCAGAAAAGGATAAGGTAACGACCTGTCAATATGAATTTACAGGAAATCTAAGATCATATGGACAAAGGTATCGAAGCAAACAAAACTGAGCATCATATCGATTCTCGCCAAACACCATAAACTCCCCCAAACAAATCCAGGTGTGACGCCCTAGATCAAAACACCGTGACAGTGTTGACATGCCCGTTCCTTAGAACTTCAAAAACTAGCCCTGGGAATCCATACAGCGTGGTCGTGGAATCACCGTTTGTTTCTGCTCTTCTTGCGCCGCTCTCCTCCCACCCTCCTAAGAACTCACAACTACTACCTGGACTATCGCCCCAGCCACGATTAAGAACCATGCCGCGTTGCCTTTGCTGAGAGTCGTTTCGTGGGAATGCAGATGCCCATGCAGCGTTCATACGATCCTCTATTTGTGGGAATGATGTTTCCGAATCTGTCGGTCCGTTGCCGTCATTTAGAGAGTCCAGGTAGGCAATTTCCCAGCGACAGCGGCGATGGCGATTGAATTCATATGAGCCAGGTATGTTACCATGTAGAACCAGCTTTGTGGCTACTAATCGATCAGGGGAATGGGATATGATGCCGTTCTGACCCTCTGCTTCACTGACTAAGCTGCCAGGAGGAGCTTGTGATGGAGGCACACGAGTCGATATTAATATGTCAAACCCAAGATAGAAATAATTATAGAAGCATTCGCCATTTGTGTTAAGACCGATTTGATCATCGACGGCTTCTTCGTTGTCTGATGCATCAGACCCCTCGTGCATGGAAGACTGATCTGTATCGGTGAGATCTTCGGGTCGGCCAATATCAGCAGCATCTGGGCGACCTTTAGCGTTGCTTGCGGTACGCATCTTATGAATGACCATTTTCTGGTCATTCTTGCGATAGATGGCATTTGGAGGCCCCAACTCCATGAGGAGATCTTGAGGTGTTGTCTCGCCAAGGGTGATCCAGAAAGAGTTGCTTGTCCATTTCCTGAAAAGCTGAATCTTTCCAGCTCCATGTAATCGAACAAGCGAAATTTCGTCGGGGTAGACATCTTTACCTCGGGGAATCACGGTAGTTGACTTGATACTAGGCAGAATCTCAGTCCAAAGAGTCGGTCTAGCATCAGCCCAGGAATCACCACTAAAGACAGCCATCGAGGTTGCGACTTGACTAGATGCCGTTGCGAACGTCGACACTACGTCTTTCTCGGGCGAGTACTCAGAAGGCTTAAGTGCGAAGTTGAAGGCGACACCGGGATAGGACAGGACATAGATACCATTATCGTGACCGCTAGAAGGCGGAATAAATTCACCGGCGTACGTAGGGCCGAGGAGTTTATGGTATATGTGTCGGAAAGTCGGTCCTGATGTCGAGTCGCCTGGCGAAGGAGATCCAGGGGTACCAGCAGATGGTTTTACAAGATCTCGTTCTTTGAAGGTAATATGATTCTTGGTAAAGTCGGTAACCTCGATAAGACGCAGACGCTGTTCGGGGCCGTCAAATCTTAGTCGTATACCATTCCCAGGGAGTTCAACGCCAACGGGTTCGGTGACAGGTCGGTCAGGGGAGTAAAGTAGCTCGATCTTCGGGAAGCGTTGGGGTTCAGCTTTAAGACGGGTAAGGACATCGTGAAGAGTTGCACCGAGGACTGCAAATATGTCAATAGATGTTATGAAGTCTTACGATGGTTTTTCATACCTAGGTAGCCCAGTGCTCGGCCAGGATAAAGCTGCGCGGTAAAGAGTGACATGTTGATGGCGATGATATTGTAGATAGATAGCTTATCGCCGGAGCTATCCCTGGAGGAGGGGTTGAGCTACCTAGGTATGTAAGAGCTGAGCTCCTAGGAGAGCTTTGTAGACTGTATGTTGCTGACCATGGATGAGTCTTTTGCTAAGTGAAAGATTTAGAGAGCAAGGCCATGGAGACGTGTAGAATTAAATCAAAAGAGAATGGTCACGGTGTCTGTTGTTGTTTGGAGTCTTGAGTGAGGAGTGACAAAGATGCCATGTGATGCGATGCTGTGACGCGGGGCACTAGACTAAGGTAAACGCACTAAAGGGAGGTGAGACTTAGTGCGCTAAGTAGTAGTACCTAGTTTGGGATGACGTAAGGCAACCACATGGTCTTTATATGTTGCTCACCTTACCTGTTGACTTTGTTGTTATAATACTTCATTCAATTGGTTCGTTTTTCGTCCTATTTGACTAATACGGTTCTTTGATCTAGATGAATTCTGTGTCAGACGCGCAAAATGCTTGTGTGTTCAATGTGCAGGGATTAGTTACTCGAAGCATATCGCCTAATCCAAGTGACGCACGAAACGTGGTCCTAATGAATTGGATTCCGCTATAGTTAGTGTGATTGGTCTTTCCGTATCGGAAAGTCGACTGCTAGATGCAAAAAAGTACCTAGATTGTTCCTGGATGAATACCAACCTCTCGTCTCTCATGATCGAACTTATACGAGCCTCGGCAAATGGCATCTCATTCATGGACCTCGTGTGGGGCAGCCTAGGTTGGCGTTCTAGGGGTCGTAAACAGCAGATGCAGCCTAAGCTGACCTTGGCTTAGGAGGCAGTTGAACCTCTTATTTATCTCCAGACCTGCTCTATCAGGACATACCTCTTGTTCTTGCTGCTGTTTCGGCTGTTTATATAAACTGCACGGGTCTCCTTACCGTAGAATCTTCCCTCAGACTAACACAATCCCCCGGATCTTCCATCATGGCCCCATCCGACTTTGCCGACTATCCTAAGCCTGTCGAGGCTCCAGCAGCTTCATACAATCCCACAGTCGAGAACAATCCTACATTTAGAGGCATTCCTCTCGTAATTGGTGCTAATCTGTGAGTTGTATATCCCCATGGCTTTTACCCTTGCTAAAGTTAAGTGCTTGTAGCATCGCCAAAGTTGGGTTCCTTCAACAATATTTCTGGGATAATGCCCACTTTGGCACTATCAAAGATATTCCTGCTCTTGATGATATCCCCTACAGGTTTCATGTATGAAAGGCCATTAATTAATCCAAAATGCCACACAGCTAACCTCCTCAGCCTACCGTAACTCCCCTGGGCCCTACAAAGCCTATGCTTGACTTTGAGCCTAAGCTTCTCAAGTCCCAATATGCAGATTCCAAAGCACGCTACTACACTGCTAGTGACTACCATGAGATGTACAGGTCGGGCCAACTGACACCTCTTCAAGTCGCTGAAGCTCTCCTCCCCCAAATCTCCAGACCAGATGGCAAGTATTCTGATGGCTGGGTTGATAACCACGGCAAAGATCATTTAGTCCTCGAGGCTGCCAAAGCATCAACCGAGCGTTATGCTGCTGGCAAGCCACTGGGTGTATTGGATGGCGTGCCTATCGGTGTGAAGGATGATACTGATGTCAAGGGATTTCATAACCATATTGGTATGAAATATGATCCCTCCATTGAAACTTTCAAGGAGCAGAAAGAATCGTCATGGCCAGTGAAGAAACTCCAGGAAGCCGGTGCTGTCATCATCGGAAAGAACGCCATGCATGAGCTTGGCTCTGGTGAGTCCATATACACCGTTTTTTCTAATGCAATTACTGACCCTGATCAGACACCAGCGGATGCAATGTAAGCACAAGCCGCTTTGATCAAGACACCACTAACGAATCCAGGCTGCACAAGGAACACCCACTAACTGGCTCAACAAATCCTACTATCCTGGCGGTTCCTCCTCAGGAGGCTCATCCACTGTCTCAGCTGGCGTTGTCCCCATCGCGGTTGGCACCGACGCCGGAGGCAGTATCCGCATCCCTCCAACTTTCAATGGCGTCTACGGACTCAAGACCACACATAACAGGACTATGTTTATGAACAACACCATGTGTATCACCGGCCCCATCGCCGCTACTGTCTCAGACCTGACCATTGCCTACCGCGTTATGTCCCAGCCTAACCCAGATTGTCATATTCAGAGCCGTTTTGCTCGTTCTGACCCACCGCCAAAGGGTCAGAAGAAGGTCATGGGGATTTACCGTGACTGGTGGAACAAGGCTGACCCTCGTGTCAAAGAGGTCTGTGACAGGGCGGTCGATTACCTCGCTAACAAGTGCGGTTATGAGATCATCGACATCACTATCCCTTACATCCCCGAGGCGCAACTTGCACACAGTGTTGTCTGCATCACTGAAATGGCCGAGTCAGCCCGTCGACGAACTCCCAACCCCGCCGACTGGCTCTCGCTGGTAGGGCCCGCTAACAAGGTCGTTATGTCTATCGGTACCAGGACTCCTGCAGCCGATATGCTCAAATACGGTGCCTTACGAGAGCTCATCATGCAGCATCTCGCCTACTTGTTCCAGAAGCACCCTGGCCTTCTTATCATGACACCCACAAGTCCCTTGATCGGATGGCCCATTGTCCCTGGTGATCAAGCCTACGGTATGAGTGATACCAACACGACTATTCGAAACATGCTCTACGTCTTTTTGGCCAACTTGACCGGCACGCCTGCGGTGTCAGCTCCTGTGGGATACGTAGATCCGGATCAGGGTGAAGGCAAGCTCTCTATTGGCTTGATGGCTACAGGGGAATGGGGTAGCGAGGAGCAGCTCCTAGCTTGGGCAGCAGAGGCAGAAGAATATTTGCATAACGCTACAGAGTCTGGCCGGCGCCGACCTGATGAGTGGTTGGATGTTGTAGATCTGGCTAAGCAGAAAGCATAAAGCCATTGCACCAAGATGATGCTTTGATATTTTTAACTTAGGTCGCAAAAAATGAAAATGGAATATGGAGTCTTTTAATTGCTGTTTAGCTTGTGGTGATCAAGGGTGCTTCTTAGCACACCCTCTTGTGACTACATGTAGTAGCAACTATTGGGCTTATTTAGACAGGAACTTAGAAGCAAGATTCATTAGACCGGAAGCGCCACCCTGCTGTCCACCAGCACCGGCCTGGTTCTTGAGGTACATCTTGAAAGCGACTTCACCAGCCTGCTGGATGACGCTCTCCTTGCTCGTGCCCTCGGATACCTTGCCTGACGCGGCCTTGTTGTCAAAGAGCTATAAATTCATATTAGAAGTTGCCTTATGCGTGTGCTATACCTCAAAACTAACCTTGCTAGCCTCGGCCAGGGCGAGTCCCAAGAACGCTGTCTGACTGTTGGCACCAGTGCTGCTTTGGCCCTGGCCCTGGGTGAACATCTTGAGAGCTTGCATAGCAGCAGCGGTACCTAGACTCTTGCTGTCTTGCTGGGAGTCGTCGTCGTTGTAGGTGTTCTTGTGCTGCTTGATGGCATCTGACGGTCATATATCATCAGCATGTGTCTTGCCCATGGGACAGAAACTTTAAGAGTATCACTTACCTTCCTCATCAAGGTCCTCATCAGCAAGCTTGTTCTTCTTCTGTCCGAGAGATCCTAGAATGCTTCCAAAGAGATCCTTGTCACCAGAAGATCCTGCCTTCTGATGGGCTTCCTCCTTGGCGTTGTCAAAGTCGACGTTTCCACCAAGAAAGCTGGAAAAGCCACCGCCACCCTGAGACTCTGTGTATTGTCAGATTCGCTCGCTCGATTGGAAGTCTGTGATAATAACTAACGGATGCCACCAGCAGGAGGGTACTGCTGTTGCTGGCCATACTGGCCCTCTTGTTGTCCATAACCTTGCTGCTGGCCATAGCCCTGGTCTTGGCTTCCGTAGCCCTGCTGCTGTCCGTGTCCTTGCTGCTGGTGTTCTAGAGAGAATATTAGTTAGCTGAAGCTACCTGGAATTTGAGTTATGGTTGAAATATCGAGATCTGGAAGACAACGGCTAGCTGTTGCTTTAACCCCCGTCGACAGGTCTGAGGTCGTATGAGGGGCATCATGGATCCTTGGCGGGGTAATGAGAGCTACGAGGTAGAATATGAGGACAGAGGACATCAACATACCCTGACGCTTGTCCTTGTCGTCGTCAAGATAGTCCTTAGCGGCGTTGATGAGCTTATCCATGATGGCGATTGCAGTTTGAGAGGACGGAGAATGGATTTGTATTGAAAGTTGTTTAGTTTCGAGAGGGAAATGTTTATGAGAGAGAGGTTGATGATGCAAAGGATCAAGTTGAAATACCTAGAGAGGGGTCCAAGTCTCAGGTACTGACTGTATGTACAATTGAGCTTGGAGAACGAACGTCCAATCAGCTCAATTAATGAAACCTCTATTACATGGCCAGTGCCTAACTTATGTACCAGAGTGTATCACTGTTTGTTATGCTGTATTATCCATCCAATACTTTGCTGCGATTCCCCTCGAGGTGCCTGATGTGGATCAAGCTGTACAAACAGACTACAGTAGTTACAGCTCCCTCGTAATTATGGGGAGCTTGTCATGACCTACGCAATCCATTCGGCCTTAGTGGGACCTGTAGCACTATGTAGCTATTGCTTATTTCAGCTGCCATGGATGGATGATAACTTCAGCTGAACTGCATCGTCACATATGAAAAAGACCCTGACTGACTGTATTGGCTCACATTGAATAAGATAGCCAGAGGGAGATGGGGTTTCATGTCGTTGCATCTTTTAGTCACTCTACAATTAATGCGTCAATTCATATACGTGGCGCATCAAGGGCGCGCACGTCAGCTATGTCTGCCCAAATGCTCCCTACACTCCAGGTATCTGTGTTGTAGTCCCAGTCGTGACAAATCAAATATCCAGTTCAGTCGTGAGTTTGCAAAAAAGAAAGTAATCAAGTAAACAACCGGCCGTGAGCGTCTCGTGTATCCCGCTTTTCGCCATCCAAATCAGTAATTTCAGCCCAAACTCCATCGTGCCCCAGGCACCGTGTCTCTAGCCAGCTCGTCTTATATCATGGCAAACACTGCTACTTGCTGCCCTCGTTTCGGTCGTGTCATGCATCTTACAAGCCGGTAGATCGATAACTCGTTGGGAGCCATTTCGTCGCCCCGTGATCATACAGATTGATCCACTGTAGGAGGATGGCTGGTGCTGGTTCTCTTCTTCTCCCTCTTGGCCCAACGTAAACCGCAGGCGTTGCATAATGTCTTCGGTCCTTGGGGTCCCTTTCTCCATTCGGGCGAGTCAAGGGTGCCTGCGTCATATCAGTATTGGTCCAACAGACCACTTCCGTCGAAAGAACCACTTACCACAGTCCGTACACACATATTCCTCAGACGTCTTGAGCTTCTTCTTTTTATCGCCGGTTCGAGGGTCCCGCTCCATCGGAATTGCAATTCCTGCATCACCCTTGATCAGGGTCGGGCTAGCATTGCCAGTTGTAATTCCCCGGCTTCGTTCGCCCTCGATGTACCGCAATCCCGTCAACATCTCAATCGTGTCTGTGTGCGATGCTCCTTCGTAACGTGCCATCTTATCCTTCAGCGAATCCTGCCGAGCACCTACGACTGAGCTTTCGAGGTTCTCACGTGTAAGAGTTTTATTGAGAGCCGCTCGATCGGCCTCTGTCATTCCTCTTTCGCTACCCGGGCGATAAAAGGTTCCCGAGGAGACGCCGGTTCCTTCAGATGGGGTCATGTCTGACCGACCCTCTTGACTCTGTAGCCACTGCTTTTGCGCCTCATCGTTTTCGGCCTCCTCTTCACGACGGAGTTCGGCGATACGGCGCTTTAACCTTTCATTTTCGATCTTATGCTCAAGGAAAGAGTCTAGAAGTCCAGCGTTTTTGGTGGGATATGGTCGCGCCATCATAAACACGGCCTGGCAGAAGGGCGACTGGTTATTTGGATTGGGGGCGAACTTGGCGCCAGCGATGTGAGCATGGCCGACAGTCTCAAAAATCGCATATTCGGCGTCCTTCTTTTTGAAACGGTAAAAAAGTCGTAGCGGGTTGCCTGATGCGATGGATTCGTTGAGTTCTGCGACAAAAACACCTTGGTCATCTGGGTGGATCAGGTCTTTGAGAAACACATCTTGAATCTCCTCTACACTGTATCCAGTGACCTGGAGAATGCTAGGTGATGCGTATTTGATGCGACCGTTCGCATCGAGGATCTGTAAAAAGTCTCTGAGCTCTTCCACAACCTTGGCGGGCCAATTTCTTCGCTTGGTGAACTCAGTGAGGGTGCTGGCGCCAGCGAGATTCATCTGAGCAAAGGCGCCAGCGGGGAGGGGCCCTGCGCCAGGAACATTGTTGGCTGCTGTGTTGAATTGATTTTCAGCTCTCGCGACAGACTCTTCTGTGGTCGATTGCCCATTGCCGAAAGAGCCGCTCATGTTGGAGTCATCTGCGGATTCGAGGTTCATTGGAATGTCTGTTATGCCACCGAGCATACTATTATCGAGCATGGCCATAAGATCGTTGTCCTGACCATCAGCGCCCACCTACAAAATCGGGTTAGCCGAAATGATCGAAGATCGAGGTTGCGTTGGCCTTGGCCGATTTGGGGGGCGCTATAGATAGGGCCGCAGCCCCGGCGTCGGCGTCGGCGTCGCAGGGAGGGGAGTGGTAATTGACCTGGCCACCCGTCATGTCGGGGAGAGAACCAATATCGAGGTTGAAACCGTAGAAATTGTTGAAGTTGTTCGGATGAGGGGCGCCCTGGGGCGGAGGAGGTGGTGGAGGTGGTCCGTGGGACATGGTTGCGGCGCATTCATGTGGCAGTCGAGTATTCGAAGTTGCATTGGCGAGAACCCGGAAAGGGCAATTCCAGTGGCCTTGGGCGTGGCCTTGGTGGTCTCTTCAGCGCTCAACTCAGTGGATGCGACAGCGGTAGCGATAAGAGCTGGGGATGAGTTGTCCAATTGCAGATATTGTTTCGATGGCTTGAGTACCATGAGAAATTCTGAAAAACGAAAAGATATTTCCGGGGGATAATAAGGTATTCTGGGGTCGTATCGGTGCTTTTTATCCTTCAGTTTTGTTTTTGGGTATGGCGAAGGCGAATTCTTGAGCTCAACGTCTAACTCGAAACGTAGAAATGGATGTCGAGCTTCCCCTCTCTACTTTCCACTGAGACAATGAACAGCAAAGAGCATCGAGTAATCGACCAGGAACAAAGTGGTAAAGAAGTTAAAGGAGTCCCTATTAGCCGCCTACAAAATGTTAGAAACAAACAACACAAATTGAAAAATGTCGTTGGCGTGATGAAATTAAATGAAGAGGCAGCGCTGAAGAGGCTTGAAAAAAGAACCAGGCATGAGAGATGTTGCAGGGGCACGGGCACAGATTGGAGTTACCTGGCTGACAATACTCAGATAGATGGGACGCCTGATATAGCAAGAAAGTATAGGATATGTGAGAGGCAAGATTGTGGAAGGTTTTGGATGAACTTGCTGTGACGGGGCAGATGAGATGAGATACCAGCAAACACATATCCATCTGTCATGTCACCTACCTACACTACCTACACCACGGTTTCTAGTAGCGGCTTTGGATAACAAAGAATGGCCCGTTTTCTGAGTCAAGGCGAGGCTCAGGATCGCTTTGAAAGGTGTAGATCGTTAGGTTCACAGCAGAGACAGAGGTTGAGAGCGACTTTTAATTCTTTCCCTTGCTTGGGTCTGATGACAGGGCAGCAAGCAGGCTTGTGGTGTGTGTCCATAGACTGCCATGGCAGACTGGGCAACTCAGAAAAGCAAGTGTGGCCAGGTACTATCAGGGATTTAGCCACTGTAAAACATGGCACTTTTAGAGAATTGGATTCTTTCACACATGGGAATTTGGGCTGCTTTGGACTGAACTGGGCATGAAACGTCATCTCTTGTGTCCAGGGGCCCAATCTGCACTGCTCGGCAACACCCCCTGTTCTTGTCTTTAGCCTCATGGGCACTTGTCCAACAATTGAACCAGTGTTCCGGAGGTTATGCCCCGGCAAAAGTGGACTGGTTTCTCACAGGAGTTTCTCCAGCCGGATCTATTGGTTGACTGCATCGGCGTAGTCCGTTTTAGCGCACCCTTGGATCGCCTTAGCGGGATCCAGCGTAAAGGGTCCAGCGGCAGTAGCGCAAGCCAAGCGCCAAGGTAAGTCACCATCCACAGTGGCTGACCAATGTTTGTAGCATCTCATTCAAGGCTCGCATGAGAAATATCGATTCTCGTAGGCTTTCATGATGTCTGATTAGTTTGACATTCAGGGGGAACATCGCGGGGCAGCTACGGGGATTTGTTGGAGAGATTCGTGATCGAGATATCAGGAAAGAAAATGGCATTGGGGAACAAGAGATACCCAAGATGCCCAAGAGGCGAAGAGAAAAATGCCATGTCTTGTTCAAAACCACATAGTAGGCTGCACGTCTGCACGTCTCGTTAGCCGATCCTCGTAAGCAAATCTTTGCCAAATTTGTCGCCTCATCTAAAATCTGCTGTTTTCTCAGTTTTTCATGCAAGGAAATCAGAAATATGTCACCGTCATGGCACAACTGCTGTGGCCTAAAAGAAAACTGCGCTACTGAACTGCTTGAATGTCTCTGGGAGCAAGAAAACACCTAACATGAAGCTAGGGAGCCAAAATCAACTGGTCTAAAGACCTACCAAGATATACTAAACTTGCCTATATATTTCTGTCACTTAGAATAGAGGCCCTAAGTTTTCTTACCTTCCTGAAAATGTCCGTATTTCGTTCCTTCTTCAGCTCTCTAGACCCTTCGAGGCCCTTAGACTCTCAGGGACATCATCAAGCAATGTCTCTCCAGCTGCAAGGGGCCTCGGGTCTACATCGTATGTACAAACCCAAAGCGGAGTGGCACCGGGACCTGGTGTGGGTTTGCTTGTGTTTTGGCCTAGGGACCTTGGAGGTCTTGATTTTGGGGGTCTCTGGAGACTTGCCACTTGATGATCTGCTGACGTCGAAAAGATGTAATCTTCTAGTCGATCTCATCAATTGATGAAACGTCAGAAACTGTACTTGCCCAGAGAGAATTGAGAAAATGAAACAGTTTCGCCAGCGTCAAAACAATGCTAAAGCGTAGAGTATTGTTGAGCTCAAACAACTTTCCAAAGTTGGCCATTTTTGGAGAAATGATTAGTGAACAGATCATGCTAGCAAGCAGGATGGGTCGGATCACGGTACTTTCCATCTTCTCTTCCCGGTGCAGTCGCGGGAACTCCGGCTAAACCAAGCACGTGCTTACGCATCGACTGTTCCTGACTTTCGAACCTCTCAACGCGTCTTTGTACCTAATGTCGCGTTACCAGCCAATTTGACTTCGGCTATCTGATTCACGCTAACGAGTGACAATTGTTGTCTACCTTATTCAAGGCCTCGACGTTCTTGTGACTTGTGAACTGCAGCTTTTCTTATTAGTCAATGAATTAATCTACGTAATCGACACTGCCGCTACTACGTTCCCCTGATGAGGCAGTAGTCACCATGTCCAGAATCGACAAGCTTTCGATCTCGGGTGTGCGATCCTTCAGTCCCTCAGTCCGTGAAGCTATCCAGTTCAATACGCCTCTTACTCTTATTGTCGGCTACAATGGATCAGGAAAGACGACAATCATTGAGTGTCTAAAATATGCCACGACTGGCGAGCTGCCGCCCAACAGCAAGGGCGGCGCTTTCATTCATGACCCAAAGGTGCCGACATGCTCATTTCCTCAACAAACAGATCAATCAGATTTTGATGCTAACATAATGTAGCTTTGTGGTGAGAAGGAGGTTATGGCCCAGGTCAAACTCCAATTTCGATCGATCAATGACCGTCAACATGTCGCTACTCGAAGTTTACAACTTACCGTCAAGAAGACCACCCGCTCTCAGAAAACCCTAGACTGTTCCCTGGTTGTAGTCAATAATGGAGAGCGAACAACAACTTCTACTCGGCAAGCTCAGCTAGATGAAATGATCCCGGAGCGCCTCGGTGTTTCTCCTGCAATTCTCGATGCTGTCATTTTCTGCCACCAAGACGAATCCCTCTGGCCATTGAGTGAGCCGGCTGCTTTGAAGAAACGGTTTGACGAGATATTCGAGGCCATGAAATATACGAAAGCCATCGACAACCTCAAGGTCCTCCGAAAGAAACAAGTCGAGCAGCTCGGCAAGCTTCAGAATGACGAGGCTCATAACAAGGTGAACAAGGATCGTGGTGACAGGGCGGAGAAGAGGATGAAAGCCCTGCAAGCCGAAATTGAGGGATCTCGAGAAACTTGCGAATCGATCAGTTCTGAAATGGAGGAAACGCAAGACAAGATCCGAAACATCCGAGAAACGGCGAATAGCCACCTTGCAATTGTGCAGAACCTCAACACCAAGCGTGAGCAGCTTGAGTACAGAGAGGAGGCTGTCAAAGAATTGAAGGCCACTTTCGATGAATTGCCCGATGACGACGGAAAGCTCGAGGGTGACCTAGCACATTATGAAGACCGTATGCAGCATCTTCAGGATGAGGCCGAACAGAACAAAGCACAGTATAATGAATTGCAGACCGAGTTAGGAAAATCACGAAAGGAGCTTTCTGCCAAGCTTTCCGAACAGGGCAAACACCAATCGGACAAAGACAAGTACGAGCGTCAATTGAAGATACGCATGGAAACCATTCAGGAGGCCGCCCAGTCTTACGGCTTCTCGGGCTTTGACGGCGATCTTTCGGATCACCATGTGAAATCCTTTAATGAAAAACTTCAAAAGCTTCTCAGCGAGAAGAAACGGGACCTGGAGCGCTTGCAGAAGGAGAACTCCACTGAGCTCGACCGGGCCACTGGCGTCATCACTGAGCTTGAAGGCCGTAAAGCTGCTCGCACACAAGACCGCGTATCCGCGAAACAACGAATGGGCGCCATTGAAAAACGCACTTCGGTGCTCCAGAACGAGTCAAGTCAGATAGACGTGGACGAGGGTGCCAAGGCTGTGCTTGATGGGCAGATGCAAGATCTGGAAAGTCGATTTCAGACAGCCCAGAAGACCTTCGAGAACGCCGATTGGGACCGCCAAATCTCTGACGAGAACGATAAGCTGCATCAGCTCGAGAATGAGAACGATAAGCTAGGCCGGGAGCTTATAGAATGTACTCGTCTAGCGTCTGAGCGAGCCCAACTTGATTACAGGAAGAAGGAACTTGCTGACCGCAAGCGCAAGCTTGATACCTTGACAAGCACCTGGAAGGCGAAGCTCGACAAAATTCTTGGCAGTGACTGGCTACCAGAAACACTCGATTCCAAGTTCCAGGCATTAACTAAGGACCAGAGCAAGGTTGTCAGTGAGGCCCAGAAGCGTCGTGAACAAATCCGCCAAAAGCAGCAGAAAGTGGAATTCAAATTGAGGACCTCTAAGGAGTCCCATGAGAAGAAATCCAGGGAGGCGGTTACTTGCCAACAGCAGGTCGTCAATGCTCTTCTTGCTGTTCGCGACAATGCTACCGTTGAGGATTACAAAGAAGAGATCGACGCCACTGAGTCACAGGTGGAGGAGCTCAGGAATGAGTTGAGCCTCTTCGACGCTCTCGTGGACTATTACACAAAATGCAAGCGCTTGCTTGATACTAAACGCAAGTGCCAACTCTGTGATCGCCACTTTGATGACAACCAAGCTGCAAGTATGGAACGCTTGAGCAAGAGGATCGACAAGCACCTTGACCCAAGAGGCAAACTTGATACAGAGAAAGACCTCAAGGACACCGTCGCAAGCTTGGAAAAGCTACGATCCGTCAGGGGATCATATGATACGTATGAGCGGTTGACTGCCGAACTGCCTAGTCTTCGAGAAGAGTGCAAGGTTGCTGAAGCAGAGTTTGATGCCCTTGAGAGACAAGTGGAAGAACAAGGATCCGTCTTGTCGGCTGAGGAAGAGAAGCTGAAAGACCTAGAAGATATGTCAAAGACGGTCCTCAGCATTGCACAAACTGTCAAGGATATTGCAGAGTCCGAGAACCAGGTCGACCGTATCATGTCTCAGCAAATGTCTGGTGGGGTTACTCGAAGTCCCGACGAGATTCATGAGCTTCAAGCTGGCCTGTCGGACCAGATGAGGAACCTGAAAAATCGCATCGCGAAGTTGACTGCGGATCGCCAGCGCACAAAAGACCAGCTCAACTCCCTTGAGCTTGAAAAGAGCGAGTTAAGAAACAAGATCAGCGGAGCAGTGGGTCAATTAGACAAAAAGCAAGACCTCCAGAATCAGATCCAGGCACTGAAGGAAGAGGCTTCGCACCAACGAGACATCATTCAGCGAGCTGATGAGGAGTTGGAGACCATTGAGCCCAGCATTACTGAAGCAAGGTCTGCCCGTGATGAAGTCCTAAGACGCGGCCGGGCCAAGGAGCAAGTCATTGCTGACGCCCGTGATGTCGTAGCCAACTCTGTCAACGAGATGAAAATGATGGATGCTGATATTCAAGATTATATCGACCGGGGTGGACCTTCTAATCTTGCATCTAATGAACGATCCATTGCCACACTTGAGAAGACAATTGCGAGTACTGAAAAGGAGGTCACAGACCTTACTGTTCGTACGAACAAGCTCAAGCAGGACATTGACAATGGAGACCGTAAGAAGAAAAACATCAAAGACAACCTGAACTACCGCAAGAATCTTCGCACGATCAACGTTATCCGTCAAGAGATCGCTGAATTGGAAGACCGCAATGCAGATGAGGATTACGAGCGCCTCCAGGCTGAAGCTCGCATGCAAGAGAACCACTACAATCGCCTTCTTGCTGAGCGAGGCTCCGTTATGGGATCTATGAAAACTAAAGATGAAGAACTTGGGAGGCTCCTTCAAGAGTGGGAAATGGACTATAAGGACGCCAAGAGAAAGTATCGCGAGTCCCACATTCGCGTGGAAACGACCAAGGCTGCTATCGAAGATTTGGCGCAGTGTAGCTCGGCCGTGGACAAAGCTGTGATGCAATTTCACTCCATGAAGATGGCTGAAGTGAATCGCATTGCTGGCGAATTGTGGCAGAGCACCTACCAAGGAACAGACATTGATACTATTCTCATCCGCTCAGACAATGAGTCAAACACAGGCAAACGCAGCTATAACTACCGACTCTGCATGGTGAAGCAGGACACTGAGATGGACATGCGTGGTCGATGTTCTGCTGGACAAAAGGTTCTCGCGTCTATCATCATTCGCCTAGCTCTGGCTGAGTCTTTCGGCGTCAACTGTGGCCTGATCGCACTCGATGAGCCCACCACAAACTTGGATCGCGACAATATCAAGAGTCTGGCGGAGAGTCTCCATATGATCATCAAGGCCCGACAGGCACAGAGCAATTTTCAGCTTATCGTGATTACTCATGACGAGGACTTTTTGCGACATATGAGGTGTAGCGATTTCTGTGACAGTTTCTTCAGAGTCAAGCGAGATGAACGACAAAACAGTGTCATCTCGAGGGAAAGCATCACAAAGATCTTCTAATGGGTGTATCAAGTACCCAGACAAGACAACTTGAGATTTGATGTCAGACAAATATGTAAAATAGGCAGAGATATTATCAGCGTCAAAATATTTTTCTTGGGGTTTAGGGGCGTGTACAAATATCATCATATCTTCGCCTATTGTTTGTTATTGCTTGTGCCCTGCGATATCCTGGTGTTGCTCCACTAACACTTGGGGTAAACAGACGTTCGATTGTATCGACGGCATCATTCAGTGTTGGGTGCAGCGGTATCAAATGATGTCTTCTGACGCAAATCCGCCCCAAAATGCACGATGCTAGGATGAGAACTGGTTCGACGCCGTCGTCTCTTCCAAGGACGTCAGCTCATTATGAAGAAGGCATACGAATCAATCATATCCAGGAACTCACATCGCTCGTCATGCAATTGCGAAGAGCTCATTCTAGCCAATCCTGGTCAAGTCTCAAGCTAGGTGAACTGGGTGAACTAGCTAGAGAGGAATCAAATTAGTTTCCGATGCTTAGTCAAAGCAAGAAGATCATCAGACACGCACGGGAACCGAAGAGTCATTCCGGTGAGCAATTACATGTGTAGTTGACTGTGGTTGCAGCGGCCTCCTCAAGCTAACACTTACATTCGTTAGATTCATACATACAATAAGCTGAAGGATCATCTTGGAGGCGAGTACGTAAAAGGTTACGGAATTATGCCCCGGCAATAATATTCAGACTCCACACACACCCTTGTTCTTGGGGTCTTGATGTCGTTGACGCTCTTATTTCACTGCAATGGAATTATTTCTCCACCCTCCAAGAGAGACCAGACGGCTCCTTTTGCCGAATCGCTCGAAAAAGTTCCTGGCCTCGCCCTCGCGCCTCGGATTTAATTAATGAATACGGTAGTCATGGTTCTTGCGTGCGTGGTCCCCGTTTTTGGAGAAAGGATCACAATGGACTTGGCTACTACAACAACTCAACTCAATCTCTTTCTCCCCTTTTTGACCAGGATCATCATATGAAAACCCTTCACCGGCGTAAACTGAACGAAGAGTTCCCAAGCCAAACATAACCGTATTGAGGAAACTACAGGTTCCTGATTAGCAATCACCGTTGCGGTCAACGCCGGCTTCCGGACAAGGATCCTTACACCTACTACGTCGACGACTTTCATTCAATCATTCTAAATAGGTGAAGAGAAGTTGGGGTTTTATCTTTTTCATCTAGCCTTTTGGGCTTTCTTGCGCAACAATGGCCGCTTCACCACCAACACCAGAGCGGAGGACGAGCTCAGATAGTACTCTTGATGTTGAACGAGATGGAGCCTATGCAGTGAATGGACACTCCCAAGACCCTCCAGCCGCCGAGCCAACTTCCGAAGGAGCGGAGACGACACCGGCCGGCAGTAACCCAGCTCCCGGAGCACCTGAGGCCGGTGACCCCGAGGCCGGACGGACCAAGTCGGAGACAATCTTGGTAGTTGGCGCTCTATGTCTTGCGCTCTTCCTTGCCGCCTTGGATACGACCATTATTACCACAGCCGTTCCTACTATTGCCAACGAGTTTCACTCAAGTCAGGGTTACATCTGGATAGGAAGTGCATATCTGTTGGGCAACGCCGCATTCGTGCCGACATGGGGCAAGATCTCGGATATCTTTGGTCGCAAGCCTGTTCTTCTTGCTGCGGCAGTCATCTTCTGGATTGGATCTCTGCTGTGTGCTGTTAGCAATGGCATGCCAATGCTCATCGCTTCGCGTGCCATTCAAGGCATTGGTGGAGGTGGTCTCATCGTTCTACCGAATATCGCCATTAGCGACCTTTTCTCTATGAGAAACCGTGGAATGTACTTTGGTATTTTGGGTATGGTTTGGGCTTTAGCATCTGCGGTTGGCCCCATTCTCGGTGGTGTATTCACGAGCCAGGTCACCTGGCGATGGTGTTTCTACATCAACCTTCCCATCTCAGCCGTTGCCATCGTTATTCTTGTCTTCGTCCTGAAGCTCCACAACCCACGAACACCAGTGAAAGAGGGTCTATTGGCGTTGGACTGGCCTGGCAGTATTCTCATCATTGGCGGCACCATTATGTGGTTGCTCGGACTTGAGCTTGGTGGTGTTTCTTTCCCCTGGGACTCTGCTACGACAATTTGTCTCATCGTCTTTGGCATCTTCGTCGTTGGCCTCTTCCTTGTATACGAGTGGAAAGTCGCCAAGTTTCCCGTCCTTCCTATTCGCCTCTTTCACGCACAAAACAGTGTTGCATCTTATGGAGTTGGCTTCACTCACGCATTTGTCTTCATGTCAGGCAGTTACTGGCTTCCACTCTACTACCAGGGAGTCCTCGGAGCTTCTTCGTTGCTCTCTGGTGTTTATCTGCTTCCATATGTGCTCTCCCTGTCGTTTGTGTCAGCCGGGGCTGGAATCTACATCAAGAAGACAGGTAATTACAAGCTCGTTATCGTTTTGGGCTTGATAGTTACCGTCATTGGCTTCGGTCTTTTTATCAACTTGGAGCCGCGCGCCAACTGGGCGAAGATCATCATTTTCCAGATCATCGCCGGTATCGGTATTGGTCCTAACTTCCAGGCTCCTCTGATTGCACTTCAGACAAATGTTGAACCTCGAGACATTGGTTCTGCAACCTCATGCTTCTCCTTCATTCGTCAATTGGGCACATCAATCTCCGTTGTGGTAGGAGGTGTCATTTTCAACAATAAGATGGAGAGCCAATACCCTAGACTAAAGGAAGAACTCGGTTCGGAACTCGCAGATAGACTCTCTGGTTCCAATGCAGCAGGCAGCGTCGAGCTCGTCGGCTCCCTGACGGGCCACGATGGCAGGGTCGCCAAGACAGCATATTGGAAGAGTCTGCAAACAATGTACATCGTCTATGCATGCTTTGCAGGCCTTTCGCTCATCATCAGCCTGATGATCAAGCAAGTCAACCTTAGTAAGGAGCATAAGGAGCACAAGACAGGTCTCAAATCACTGAAGCAACGCGATGATGAGAAGGAGGAGGTTGATGCTGCAGAGGGTATCACGACAGGTAACGAAAAGACGACAGACAACTAAGAATGGCGTTTCATGGTTTTCTTGTGTTGTTAAGGATATTTCAACATACCCGCAGTCATGAAACGAAACTGCTTTTCGGGATATGAGCACTTATTATTGGATTTAAAACATACGAGCGTTTGTAATTAGACTGCTGCTAATGAACTATTTCGAGACATATCGCCGAAAGTATATTTGAATTGTATAGATCCACGCGATGTTGCAAGGGCTCCAAACTGTATGACTGAAGAGACAGTCTATGATCCGAGGAATTTATAACGAAGACCATTACCACGATGACTTGGGCCAAGCTTGTACTGAATTCTTAATTAGTCAAAAGAAATGCAGGGATTGGGTTTAGAATAACTTCTCCCCCTCTTCGACCGTCCTCTTCCACTCCTCATAATCAAACCCGAGATCTTCCAATGTCCTCAGTTCATGTCTCCTATCACCCGCTGCTCTGCTCGCCAACTTGATTTTGGGTACTCTCTCCCTCACCCATCGCTTATCGAGTCCCCAGTAAGGCGGTCTCTTACCCTCGCCATCATTCTCGAGGACGAGCTCAGGGGCTTTGGTCGCGGTTTTGCTCAGTTCGTACAAACGGTTGATGTAGTCGACATCTTCTGGGAACGCCATGACATGGATTGCCTTGCCTTCTCCTTTCTTTTTGTGTTGCTCCTGTACCCAGGCTTCCATATCAGTTTCTGAAGGGGGTTTCAAGCGCCCAGACCAGATGCGAGCAATTAGTGCACTCTGGGCTTCAGCAATAGGGAATGGAACAATTCGCTGTGGAACACTGAGAAATGACAAAGTAGGATCCGCGGTGTAGAGGATCTGCTCCCAAAGATGTGCTGCATGGCCTCCACTTGGTACAACGACCGTTGGATCAAGAGACTTCAGGAAGGGGTACGAGTAGTGGAAGCCAGTGCAGAATATGACAGCATCAATGTCGTTCTCGATCTGGCCGTTGGCGAAGCGAACACCACGTTGAGAAGGGAGAAACTCGACAATCTCGGGAACGCCAGCGGCCCATGGCTCTTTGGCGGGTGGTATCACGGTGGGCTTCTCCTTTTCAGAGACAAAGATGGGCTGCTTTGCAACAGTAGAGAGTTGTGCGCTCACGTCAACTCCAGAGGCAGAATTTCCGACAACAATGACTTTCTGGGCAATTGTTAGCCAATTTTCTGTTGGGGTCAACGAGCATCCTTACCTTATCCCTAAAGTCATTGGGGCGTCGATAGAACTTGGAATGTGATATAGCCCCTGGGTATGCCTTGTCAAACTCGACGAGGCCAGGAATATCGGGGATGAATGGATCATTATAGTGGCCACTCGCCACTACAACAGCGTCATACTCATCTTTGATGACCTTGTTGGCTTTGAGATCAAGCACCTCAACCGTCCAGGGTTGAGAACGGCTTGTACCAGGTTTCTCAATATTCAACACCTGTGTCTGGTATGAGATGTGAGGGTTGATTTCCTGGGCATATTCCTTCAGGTACTGTAGCACAACGCTATGTCGGGGGAATAGTGATGAGCCTTGAGGAAACTCCTTATCAGAGTATCTCATGAGAGAATGAGGAATGTTTGTCTCAAGAAGGTCGTAAATGGGCGACATAAACTCAACATCGCCATTGTCGTTGGGCCATAGGGCCTGATCAGGGGTGAAACTAGGCTGGGTTCTCGGAACTGAAAAGCCTTGTTCTCGGGCTAGAGGTGTATAGTTCCAAACCCCTCCTGGAGTGGCACGCTGCTCGAAGACTCGGATTTTGGAGAACTTTTTCTCTGCCAGAAGGTATCTAGAGTATGAGTCAGTGACCAGGTTGGATGTGTAAGTGCTATCAGTGATTACCTGACTGCTGCGAGGCCGCTTGGGCCAGCACCAATGATGGCGATGCGACGAACGTCTAGTTTATCTGCGAACGCCATTTTTTTTTCTTCTCTATCTCAAAGTCGTCTTTTTGAACGCTGGACCCAGATATGACTTTACTGAACCGATGAGACACATGTGCGTCTAAGTCACAGTGATGTAACAATATGAGTAATTACAGAAAACAGCTCTGGCAATAGTGGGATGCAAGCGTTAGATAACGATGTGGGATGAGCAAGGTAATATATAAATGCTCTCAGCCGCTCAACGCTCTTCTCATGAACGGCTCCTCGTCTCATTCGATTAATGATAAAAGACGCTGCCGATGGATCCCGCACAATAGCCTCATCCGCTCGGCGCTGTCGAATGATTGTATCTGTGAGTATGATTGCCTCTTTAGGTAATCCCGGTCGGCCTCCGCGCGACCCCGACTCCGGGCATCGGAGGACCCGGCGCTGCCAGTCTTGACCCGTTGAGACATGTCTATCTAATGAGACAATTCGACTTGTTTCAATATGTGAAACTGCGATACCTTCATATCACAGTTTCTCATATCTCTGTATTTACGCCTGTAACTCATCAGGGTCGATTAGACTTTTGTCCCTGCGGCTCCGCGAATTCTTCACTAACGTAAGTGCCCTGCCCATTGAAGGAATAGCACCTCAAACCTCGTGCAAGCACGCAATTTGGTCCACCTCCATCAACATCCATCAACAATAGGCACGATGGCGTATCTTTATCTGCTGTTCTGAAGACTCATCTTATCAGCGAATGAGGTGATTGAATAGTTTTTTATTCCTCGATGCTCTCCTTTTGTAAATGACATCCAATGCAATCTCAAAACCTCTACATACAGTCTTATCCAGTCGCGATATCAATCGTATATTGATAACGCTCTCGTCTGGGCTGCTGGGGCCTTTCCATTTATTGCCATGCCACTCGCTACTCTTAACGACGCCCATTGCCCAAAATGGCATCTGCATCTGATATGAAGGCTTCGATCCACCGTTTCCGCCTCCGCAGGGTGTCTCCATCCCCGAGGGACGTCGGTCGGGCCCGGTCCGCTTCACCACCAGTATCTCCTGACCAGCGGCTACAGCAGCAGGATGCAGCCCAGGGAGAGGCGCAGTCTCGGCGGCAGGATCAGCAAAAGCAATCTCAAATGGTTGTCGCGGGCCGGGGCGCAACTGGGAGACCCATAGCCCCGGCTTGTGATAGGTGTCGCAGCTTCAAAAAGAAGTGCAGTCGCACATTTCCCGTCTGCTCTCTATGTGCCAGCGCCGGTCAGAGGTGCTCCTATACTAACCCTGTTGCCAATGCTGAGGCGCAAGTCCATCAGTTGCGCTCTCGAGTACAATGGCTGAGCCAATACATTGAGCAGGCCATCCTTCCGCCAGGTCGACAAGATGTGATAGAAGGTATCGAGACAGGATCCGACCTGGGTATTGCACTCGGTCATGGGTCACGGAGCGGTATTGGGACTATCACAACTTCCGGGACAGTATCGTCACCACTATCGCGAGTGCCAGGTCAGATGGCTTCTCCTTTAGAGACCATAGGCTCTCTTCCCTCCATACGGGGACAAGACCACCCTTCAAATGGACGACAGAGTGTTGATATGCGCCTCGAGGAAAGGGATCCTGGGAGTGTGCGAACCACGAGCAGTCGCTTGTCTTATGGAGAGTCAACAGATGGATCAGTTACGAAACGAAGATTAATTGCAAGACAAGCCCTTCCTCCTGACATTGCCCCCAGTCGTTTTGTCGATGCCTTCTTTCGCCATGTCAATAGGGCATATCCATTTGTCGATCAAACTCGAATACGGCGAGATCTTGAACTTCTGGGGGATGCGTCTCCAGCTGATCAGGATCCCCCCATGACACTTTTGTATCTCGTCATGGCCATCGGATGTACGTCACTGGTACGGGCTGGGCAGATCCCCAGTGATACGGCACGTCGGTTTGATGTGGTATACCCAGACATCATACAAGAGTGCCTCTCTAACGAAAGCATCGAGTCTGTACAGATTCTTATCTTGCTGGGGTTGTACTCTCTGTTTGATCCAGCAGCAACCTCAGCCTACTTCATCGTCGGTATTGCGGCACGACAAGCTATGGTCATCGGTCTGACTAGACCAGACGAACAGCCACGTACGGCCGTGGAAACCGAGCTCAGACATCGACTCTACTGGAGTATCTTCGTCCTTGACCGTATGATGTCGGCGTCCCAGGGATTACCAGCCGCTTTTACAGATGAGCATGCCAATGTACCGCTTCCGGGACTGACAGTGGAAGAGTTTGCCAGTCCAGATCGAGCTGTGTATGCTCGGAACCTACAGACCAGTCGGCATGTCATCCAGCTCCGGCAACTCGAATATCGGATTCTTCACGCAGTACACCTACAACAAAACTCTGAAACCGCACGCCTGGCTCCCACAGATAGGCGCACGGTACTGAATAGTTTGAGGTCTGAAATCGAGGACTGGTACAGCAATGGGTGCCTCATGTCGCCCATGGAAGCAGATAATCTGCCTATCCACAGCAGCATCACCTGGCTGAGTGCTCAGTATTACCACTTGTTAATTCTGCTCTACTTTCCGAACCGCTTCAACAGCTCTGCAGCAGCTGTCAGTCGTCAGGAGCAGCTTGAGTTTGCTCAGAAGCAACTCCAAGCCAACTCGGCGCTCCTTCAACAACGGCAACTGCCCCTAAACAGAGTATCGCTGAGTCGGTTGTTGCCAGTTTGTCTATTGTTAATGCATGATTTCGTAGCATCTTATAGGGCTGATGGAGCATCATCATCGGTCCGGGAAGAAGTCGTGCTACTAATCACGCTTCTCGAAGCATTTCCTGAGGGATGGACAGTGGCACAAGAAGCAGCTCGCATCATGCAGCAGTTTGCTGGCGTGTTGACAGGACAAGGGGGTATGGCCACCGCGTACTATGGCGAGACTATAGAAGAGCTCGTCAAGCAGTGCATCGCTAGTTTTACAGGGCTGCTTCATCAGTTCTTGGGTAAAGCGACATGCTTCCAGTCGATCGAGTATGCACAAGAGACTCAAGAAATTGAAAGAATAGGGCAGATCGGAGCCACGCAACAGTCGTCGACCAATTCACTATGGCTGAATGGAACAGATTCAAGTATTGGAGGAGTTAATGAAGAGGCGGTGCTGGGATATGGAATGGGTTCATGGGATCTTGATTTCCTCTAAGCGAGAGTTGAATACATATATCTCTGCCGATATACGGATAGATATTCTAATCTTTGTGCATATATCCAGTACAAACACTGGGTACCTACAATGCGAGCATTTTCGGAGGAAGAATATTTGATTCAAGATAATTCAACTAACTTAGGTATATTTAGAATTTAGTTCAAGAGTAGTATTGTAATCCTTATGTCACTTCATCGTGGAGTAACCTCAGACCCTGACGATATCATGACTGGTGGATTATACCTGATCAATATCCACGCAGGCGAACGGGCAAGATTTCCGGCCGTTGATGATCAACGATGGCCAAATTCAATTGACTGAATGAAATGCATAACATTCCAACGGCGACACAGCCTCGATTTTAGGTCTGCTTGCGGGCCTCAACGGCTGGGGACAGAGTTTAGCTGGAGGCTCTGCCAGCCCTACCAGACAGATCAGACCCTCTAACTATGCTGAATTGGAACTTGAGATTACACCGTTAAAAAAGCTTGGCTGATAGGAAGTGTGAGAGAGCCAATACAAGAGAAATGCATATATGATCTATTATTACTATGTGTGAGAACTGCACATTTGCCTATCTGTCTATCCTTGGGTGATGACGACGCTTCAATTAACATGGAAGTGGGTTTTCCTCCGCTGACATGCATCTGCAGCAACTCTCTGATTGCCCCAAAAAGGATTGGACGGATGGATGTACGTACTATATTTATTGAATGGACCGACTACCATGTTTATTTATGGAACTCTCCTCTGTGGATCGGTAGAGATTACCACTGCAAGCAGTGCAAGGTCTTATGCCAGGAACACGAGATATCCTTGGCTTTTTGCCATACGGTCAGCGATCATGAGTGAGGTGATAATTATAGCGATGCAGTGAAGCACAAGTTGGCTGTGGTCAATATCACTGCGCTGTGACTAGGGAATGAAAGAATTGATGGTTTGACAGTGGCTGAATATTGATTGATGATGGCCTTGGTAGGGCTGCATATCGTGGAATGGCGGGGAATTTGATAGACAGCTAATTCATGTGTTTTATTCAGAAACTGATTAATACACATTTGTCCCTGTAATAGATACATGCATAAGGTAGCGGCCTCATTTTGTCATGTTATCCCATTTCAGAGGGGCCCGTAACCTTAAATCAAGATGGATGGATGGCAGAGAGAGACCTTTGGATCCTTATTTACTTGTGATTGATCAGAGCGGAAGGTGAGGTGGCTATACGAATGGGCTGAGTCCGACGGACATTTCCACTGCATACTTAGTGCAGAGCATTAATTGTTACGCTAACTTGTTAGTTCATGTGGCATTTCAGTGGATGGCTGGGATGTGCACTAACAGTGGGGACTATGCATGACTGCACTGCCGCAGTCCTCCATTTATTTCAATCTGCATTCGTTCCCTCATCAACATACCTCAGCCCAGCTCTCTTTATTAGTTATGTCATACCGATGGATGGCAAGGAGGAGGAGTACGATGATGTGATCTTTTATTCTGATACCGGCATATTAATCATTTTCAGAGACACCCTCTCCAGTGAATGGCCAGCACCGCCTTTGTTGACTCCGGCAGTTCTGCAAGTGTGTGTGTGGTGGATATGGGATCCCTCCCAAGGCTGATTGAGTTCATCCACCACAATCCAGTCAGTTAACAGTTCCCAACGTTAGTGGAAAGCTAAGGCAATCCGCCGTTGGAGGCGGGATGCTGCGTCCCGTCTTTACGGTTCCATCCAACTCATCATTTTTAGACTCCACCCGTCAAATGTGCAGTAAGGATCAGTTACTGAGATAAGTGCCTATGGATCGTAACACGAAGGACTGCATTAGGTGTTCAAGCACGTCGCTCTTGGCCCTATGCGTCATAGCATCTGAAATCGGAATTCATGATAGTAAAATTGTCGCAAGACTACACAAGGCAAGACAAGACTACCTCATCTGACGCAAACAGTAGCAACATAGTCTGAGACATGCTAGTTGCAGCAAAACCCTTCCACTCTGGCCGTCTCCTGTCTCCAGAAATCAAGGAACCCACCTCCAATTCAGGATCTGGTAGCGACGAAAAGCCCAGGGCACGGCACTCCACCTCACTGCCAGTGGAGTTCCATCAGTTATCGCTACGGGCTGGGCACCCCAGAAAAGAGTACCTAGGCGAAAAAGTAACGCCTGAACCCCTGGAGTCCTGTGCTCTGCCACCCTGGGCTTGGCTTCCAGTTCCATCTGGCTGACCTTACTACCATGGGCTGGGTTCGTTCGCCCGCCCCAGGCTTTCTCTGCCCTTGGTTGCCC